>JAQGAU010002556.1:0-15187 GCA_034698045.1 Paramacrobiotus richtersi
CTAGTATCTGCGGATGCTAGGCTGGAGATTTCCATAGTGGCTCTGCTTCTTCGGAAGACGTCGTACCAGTACTGGTACGACTTCTTCCAAAGAAGCAGAGCCAGCGCCACGTCCAACCACTCGACGCCAAGCAAATAAACGAAAGTAATACATAATATGTTTGATTTTTGACAGTTTCTTTGTGTCAAATAAATGTGCATTTGCGGGGTGATTTGCCGAATAAAACTATGAATATCGACTGCTAAAATTGAACAACAGTGTTTATAATACTACCCAAAAGATCATCCAGCCATCCTAAACAATTACAACAGATTGTCCCTACAAACAAATAAATAACACCAACTTAATACCGTATTACCACAGTTACTGTACATAGTACTGTACATAACATGATAACACTTATGCCAACCGGCCAACAACTTAAACTTTAAAACCGGTACCCAAGGCTCGCGACGCGGAGCGTCGCTGTGGCTTGTATTTATAATTACACGTGCGATATACTGTGTACATCCAGACGCATCGCGTTCACTGAAGTGTACACGTCGCGCATCGCACAGTGCAAGTGGAGAAAAACTGGCCATTCGAATCATTTCATAGCTTCAGAGCCGTATTTTTTCACGCAGTTTCCTACCAACGCTCGGGTGTTTCCGATCTAACACCCAGCAGTTTCCCATTAGACCTTCTTTATGCTATTGTTTTAGGTCCTAGGTCCAATTAAATTTATTGACCTGGACTTTGTTAGATTATGGCTTCTGTAAAAATAAACAGGATTAATCCAATCATGAGATAACCGCGATGTCGTCGATCATGACCTCCTCGCTTAGCTAGCATGTCAGTGCCTCAAGTTATACGTACCAATACTCAGGTTGTTGGAAACGGTACCTCACAAGCTTGCGGCTGCTGAACCACTCAGTATGTGATCAGGAGACGCTGAAAGCCGCGGGAACGTAGGCGAGCTGAGACCTTGCTTACCGGTGTACTGGGGCTTTCTAACAAGGTGATCTCCCGACTTTGAATTCGCGGATCGGCTGGAAAGCTCTGCTTCAAACAGATTAGTCAAATATGAATATTTCGTGAACAACACGGGACTTGGTAAACGCCGGGGTGACTGAGGGAAAATTTAGAAGGTGTTCGACTAGCAGCGTATTTAGGCACCCACTTACAGCTCAAAGAAGCGTCCCTGTTTCCCCCCTCGTCCAATAGTAAACCGGTTAGGTATAAATTTCAAATTGTAGTGGCGGCGTTTTAACGGGTTGCTCGCTCTAATTTGCCGATTTGTTTAAATTCCGTCTGAAATTCTCTTTTACCTGGAGAGTTTGGAATAATGTACCAGTCGATAACGCACTCATTTGTCTATCAAATTCAGTTTACTGTAAGGGTCTGCTCCTTTCCGTTTAGAAGCAGTGCTGGAAATTCCGTGAAGGTATCGAAAAAAATGTTGTCCCAGCCAAAATCGGGATAATTTGCGACTGATTTGGCTGCACCAGTCCTACGTCCCGAACTAAAATTTTTACCAGCGTTTCTTTCAGCGCTCTATCAGAAAAAAATAGCGGCATTAGAGTGAAATGCATAAGGGTCCCCTGGTCGGGGTGGCTGGAATTTTTTAAATTGTCAAAAACGACCGTTTTTGAACAACATCTCATCTTTCCCGTCCTAATTTTTTGCTGACACATGGCACAGACAAGAAAATTTCTTGGTGTTGGTTTCCATTACCTGACTCTTCTTCTTTATTTTAATGTGAAGAAAATACTATTTTAGCTAGCTTCTCGTTCTAGCAGACGAAATACTCACACCGGTAGGCACCATCCATTGTTGCTATGTCTCAAGCGTGTTCCGATCAAGCGATACGTGGAATGTTAGCATGGTTTTTAGAGAAGGGACATTTGTTTTACTAAGATTAATTGATGATGGGATCCGCTGTTTCGAGAATAAGAGGAGGCTGCAACGGAAACATTCAAAACCACTTTTTCTCCACACTAGGACACATTCTATTCTCGGCAATTTTCGAAAAGTTGCTGGTGTATCTTTGTGAACAGAGAAGTGGTAGCGACGAAACTCGTTTCTAAGACACAGGGTCCTAGTACGTTCAGTTCAGCCAACATTTGGTCCAGAAGGCCTATGGTATCCCGGTGCAACGAGAAAGTTTCGGCAAATTAGCGCGAGCAACCCGTTACTTATGCTGTGAATATGGACGTGACCGGGCGTTTAACGGGACTGCATTGCATCTGACTCCCTGTGTAAAATGGACCGAAAAGTGTTAATACAAACGCAAGTGGTGTGGAGCGCCTTTGAATCACCGTTTCGTCCCCTGTCAGGCAAAGGCCATGTCGAAAACCTTTCCTTGTCTGTAGAAATTTCGCGGTAATACTTACAAGGGACCCCTCACGACTTCGAACGCTTAGATGGGATATTAAACTTTATGGTATACATAGTTGCCCAACCTCAGTGTTTTGGAAAAGCCTTCGGGCCTGTGAGCGCTGGGATGGCCAGGTTAGAATCCGGAAAACCCCGGTTGGCACCGGGCAGTACATATGAGTACGTGGATACATATATAGCTGCACTAACTTGACGACCAGTTTGCCGTGGGTGTAACGAAAACGTGGCGACCACGGACGTGTTTGTGGTTGGTTGCGGTTTCCGGTGACCTTGAAGTCGATGGTGGCTGTGGTTGTTGGTGATCACTTGTGTTCGACAGTGGTCGTGGGTAAATGTGGTCGGAATCTAGATCAGGTTGTCGATGTGGTCAGGTCGAAGAACGACCTGACACAAACCAGTAAAAAACCCAGAAATCTACCAGCTGAGTAATTACCGTACCATAGGTAAGTGCATGCGGTGTTTGCAGTCATCGATGGGCCGAAGCGAGCGTGAGTTTTTCTTCACAAGATCTTCTGTGTGGCGTGCGTCTGTGATGCACCTGTCGCAACTATTTATGTAAAGCAACCTTTCTACCGCATTAAGCCGCAAATAAATATCGCAGCACCACATCGTGAGATTACCGCTTATTTACTTCGGACAACAAAGAGCTGACGCTTGATTGTCCGAAGACGGCTACTGGTGCAGCAGGGCTTTGTCACTCCATGTCTGAAATCAGTTCATACGATTGCATTAAAACCGACGAAGGTCACCAGTTTTATTACAAATGTTTAGACCTACGAAAATTGCTCTCATCCAGGATGAAACGAATGCGTATTATTTTGAGTAAAAAAATGTGCTGCGGAAACTAGTTCTCCTTTAAACTGCGTGCATATTCATCGCTTAGCAAGCACATGATTGGTTTACTTGCTATAGAATACGATGGTAGTACTTTTCAGGCCAAAACGCTGCGATGTTTGCTCTAATGCGCTGACCACCGTGCAAAAACTAACAACAGCGAAAAAACTATTAATTTGTGACGTTCACATGGTTACGGGGCACGGACGCAAAAATGAAGCATTTTATGGACAAACTGGATAAAAAGAATCATATTCAGATTCGGAAAGAGCAACAAGGTTGAAGTCGTGAGTCCAGTATTTTCAACACTCTGCTCGAGCCGAAAGATCTTTCTTTAGTATTTTGCGATTAGTTGTTTGGCAAACTTTATGAATCTCGCCTTTTTCTTTGGGACTAGTCAGTTTCGGGTTCCCTCGCAACATAGCTTGCAACCAGGAGTATGTCGGATCGCATTGGTATAGCCGTAATGGGTCAGATCGTAGCCGTAATCCCGGCAAATCTTTGTGGATGTTATCCGCGAGCTCTATAAACTGGAGGTCGAGAAGATCGGCGAATGCATACGCTTCGATGTCAGCGAATGCGCACCTCGAGATCACAATCGCACGAAGTCGGTGATTCTGAGCGAAGTCTCGGCGATGCAGCACCACAGAGGTACCGTCACTGTAATCGCAGGTCTGAATGGCAAAAAATAGCAAACTGGCAAAACCCAGTGTCGGAAGTCTGCTCGAGCATCGATGATAACACCTAATTAGTGTTAGTGCAATCACGGACCGCCTGATCGGTAGGAAGGCCTCTGTTAGGTTGATAACGTCCTTGTAGTCTTTGACCGATTCATCGTACAGCGTTAGGATATCATCATACATCTGAACAATCACTGCACGGTCCGTATCCACTGCTTGTAGCTCCTTTTGAAGACTTTTTATGTTTCCGATATCAACCGTCATGTTGATTGTCGACGAACCGATGCAGTCTGCAATCCTGCAACAGCGGAGAATAGATTTCCTATGTGAGTCAGAATCGAACCGTACGTAAACCTTCGAAAAAATGAATATACAGTACATATAAGCTGACCTCTGCGCTGCCGAAAACTTACAACCGATTACTGGGATGTGGATCTTATTCAGTTTTCAGCTGCGTACACCTAGCGCTTCCGAAATGCTTGCAAGCGCTTGAAAAAAATGCTTTTCCCATCCCAATAAACTTGAAGAATTGGCTTTAGCCACCCTTTTCACCCCCTCTTTGGCTAAAGGCACCTATTTTCGAGAACAGTTTTCGTTGACCCTTTTGAACCCGAATATCCGCCTGTTATCCTTTTGGTTGTTTATTTCTTTTATTCGGTTACAGTTATGCCCAGTATAAGGTGGGCTGATGCAACCGCCGAATCACCGCGCTATTGCTCCCAACGCAGAGCATATTCGTTAGCGTCCGCAGCACTTCCACAACTGAAATTTAGATGCTGAGTGCAACTCATTTCGAGGCTGTCATAAAAAAACGAACAAGTATGACCTTCTGGTGGGTGCAGTAACGCGGCGGCATTAGTCTATTTAAAAGGAGCGCCGTTAGTCAAACGGGGTGTAATGGGGTGGCTATAGTCTCACCCTAAAATTAAAGACGGACAACCATCGGTACGAGCAAGAACTAACGCTGACCTATCTTGAAAACGGAATCCTGCATCGGCAGTGTACAAACAGAGGCTCCGTTATACACATGTGCGTTTAGTAAATCAAGTGAAGAAATGACTGACGTAGACATTTGTATGCCTGAAGTGCACTGTTGCACTACGCCGTTGACAATCATTTGACCATCATTATATCTAGTGACTCGTCATACATCCGATCATCAGTTCTAAACAGGTGACACTAGTCCCTCTCCATGTTTTGTTTTGCAGATCGCCATTTCGGCGAATTTCCGCCACTTGAAGTGCAATATCTGTGCAGTTTGCCGGCGCACTTATTTAAACTGAATCAAACAAGCGCGCCTACAGGCCTATTTGGCTATTTCACAGATTTCCGCGGACATTTCACGCCCCTAGGTTTTTTATCGCTGGACAAGACTCTTTTGGCATCGAAAAAGTGGTTTTTTAAAACTGGAGTTGGTACTGTTGTTGAAAAGACAGTCTCTTAAGCTTGTTTGTAATCAGAATAGCTGAAAATGGTAACCTTTAAATGGTAACCTGTCAAAGCTTTCTGATTTGCTATACGCAACAAGTTTAAATCGGGTAAAAAAATATTGTTTAGGGTTAATGTTTATTATTTAGAGAATTAGTGTTACGAACGGCACGTAAGCCGCACGTTAGTGGTAATGTGCTTTCATATACGGCTTTGACGTTGACCATCGGTTCTGCCGTCCCTTGTTGGGAAACCTGGACTGACATATATATAAGGCAACTTATATATAATAGCTAATTACCAGTTTTCCATTTGCTAAAGCCATTGCAATACATTCGGCCAATCCAGCCAGTAGAGCTCGACGCAAACCTCTCCAACCACTCAAACGGCATCGATAGAGTTTGTGGTCAGCATTTTAATTACTTTTCAAAATGTGCGACGGTGCTGCTGGTACAAAGTTATTCATCGCTAAAGTTTGCCCTTATCCATACTCCGCCATCATTGTCAGAGTTTCAGAACGCACTACAAACTAGCCGGAAGCAGTGAAAGCGTTGAAACAACGAGCCCTTGCACTACCGTAGAAATCAGAATACCCGGCATATTGGTTATTTATGTGAACGATCATAAAAGCATTTGCACGTTATACAGTATTTGTGCCCTGAGATTATCTAAAAAATTGTCCAAGACAAAATGTGGAGAATACAGGGGTACGAGTACTTACAAAAGTTGGGACATGGCGCCACATTCGCCTTCCTTCATTGGTGAGCAGTTAAAGTCCGGGAAAGGCGGGTATGCCGATGAGAGCGGTGTCACTTCATGTGGACCGGCGGGGAAATCTAAATCAGATGAGCCGATTACTACAAAACTCTCACAATAGACTTTTCTACCGGCTGTAAGCGGTATTTACTTACGCGTACGATTATCTGTATGTACGGTCCCGTCACGAACTATGGTTGGATAAATAAGGAAACCAATGAGCAGAACCATTATAGTGCCCTGTAAGAACGAAATATTGTAAGAAAGGTTGTCAAACTTGTGATCGAATACTTCTTTACCAGAAGAAACGCTGCCAGTGCCATTAAAACTGCGTTGCGGCAGCTGATGCCAGATGTTCTAATCGGTGCAAAGGGCGGATCAGTCGCATGCAATACTGAGTGGGGTTGCTTGTTTCGTGGTGGCAGTGGGGGAGGAAGGTCTTGTGGTGGCAGTGGAGGAGGACGGGGTGGGTTTGGAATACAGTAGCCATCCTCTTCCAGTACCTATGGACAAGACCCGAATGAGTATGCGCGCGCTTGCGCATCTAGTCAGTATGGCAAAGGTCCATACTACATGTGGGTAACCAATCGAAAGGACCTCACGCGATTGGTCAAGTCACTGTCTTACTGCTGTAACTGATTTACTGCGGTTTACAAGGACTGACACGATATTCCATTACTGCATAGTTTTCCAACAAGGCAAATAACAGTGCTACGCGCGTTAAGAAGAATTTATTTTGTCGAACTTGTCGGCCCAAAGGTTGCAGGTTTGTTAAGCCGTTACTGTTTCAAAATATTTCAAGTATTTCAGAAGTTAGCCCATTTACAGTACAAGTGCCAATACTATCGGCTTGACACTTCTGAACGTTGTTAACAATAACATAGTCGTTTTTACAATACCGGATTCTGGTTGTAATCGGGCTCGGTGTACCAATCATATCCAGCATTTTCGAATACGCCCATTTCGATGTCTTCATTTTGTATGGCCATGAGTAATAAGGTAAACAATCTTAGAGTATACTGCGTACAAGATCAATCACAAGGTATGATGCTGGATACGGTTTGATGCTATATACAGTAATGCTATTTGATTTAAACAGAAGTTATCAACATGTCCGTTTACAAACTTACTAAGTCGGGAAAAATTGAATCGCTTACTGGATTGTGCATGATTACTGTACAGTATGGCCAAATCCTTTACTGTCATATTTCATTCACATATTTTTCATACACACTGTTTGTGCTGTACTGTCGTGTTGTTCGCGATCGTATGGTGCACAAGGTATATAAACTTTGTAAACGAGTGGTCAGAGATCGTTGTCGATGGAAGTAGTTCCATCTGAGAATTACTGTACGAGTACTTCTGCTTGCAAAAGCTGCTGTTGCGCTCGCTTGACATCCTCGTGATTCACGTCAAAACCATCCTTTCCGATGTGTAGCAGATTCATTCATATCTATCCGGACGCGAGCGTTATCGTTCCAGTGGCTGATACACGACAACAATTTCGGTATCGTCATACCGGCTTGCCAGTGTTACGGTAACAAAAGGAGTGTGACGCGTTGGGGGATTTTAGCTTTGGGGGACTAACGATCATGTAGTCCATAGACGCAATGCGTTAACTAATAATTTCGATTCTTTCGATCAACATCTCCATACGCTCGTCAGCACAAAAGGCAGCAAAGTCCGCTGACGAAAACATGATAAAAATTACACTCAAAACTTTTTAACTACATTATGCGTTCTACAATTATTATTAGTATTTTATCACATGACATATTTAATACCAAAATCACGACAAACGGACTTGCACATTTCCATTGTTTTCATAGTCACCAAGCGCGTTGAATCGTTCCAACTTCCAAAGTACATACTATTTCTAACAGCAAACTTGAGGTTATTAAGGTGTGGCCTAAACTATGTTGAGGTCCCGACTGGTTAAACCATGAAATTTCAGTTTGCATATATTACTATTATTAACAGAAGCATCTAATTCATGCAATTGTGCGATAACATTTCAGCCCACTGTCGGATTGACAACATAGTGTGGTCACGTTTTGTCCAGAACGACCCACGGTTTCATCCAGGGAACCGGAAGCTCTCCCGATGCCAATTCACGGAGCTTTCTACGGTGGCCAGAACCGTACCGAAGGTCGCTGCAAGACTGGGCATATTTCGAGAGAAATGTGGGCTGGAAACTTATCACATTTGAGTTGGATGGATTACGAAGCCAACTGAATTTTTGCTATTTGAGAATTGCTATTGTGAACCGTGCATATGCGCTAGCGTGATTCGTCACATCTGCGGGCAGTGCTCGGTCCACTACAAAAATTCCCCTGCGAAGGTAAATTCTTTGCGCCTCCCCAAAACAGGTTGATGGCGAATAGAAACGGTTTTGTATGTCGGTATCCATCTGAGAGAGCCCGACCGGCGACAGAATCAAAAGCCGTTTTCATTTTGTTTCATCGTGCGAATAGTTTGGTACTTGATGCAATGCGGCGGTGACCTTACTAAAGGAGCCCGGCAAGAAGTTGTAACTGAGGACTGGAAAAAGCCGTTCGACATCTGTTATGTTTAGTCATGAGCTATAGACCAAACTAGTCTATAGCTCATGGTTTAGTGTATTCCAACTTTGAAATACAACGTGGAAATGTACAGTTGGTGCTGGGCACTGTGCCGTCACGTGCAAACTGGGATGTATTTTTATCTGGTTTGATTCATGTTGTATCTGTGGCGATGCTCTGCATTGTAGCGATAGAAGCGATTCTGGTTAGTAATCAGGAAGGTGCACTCGCTGATTGCGGGCACTGAATGACCGAAGCGAAGGAAGTACGTATACAGGGGGTGCGCAGCAAAGTATGGGACAGACTTTCGAAAATGCATGGTATTTTTCAGTACTTTGTTTTTTCCCCAAAAACCGCTTCCACGGATAGCCCATCTACGGAAGCATTAGATGAACATGTCGAACCGAATCGAAAAAGTTTGGTGAGGTAAAGAAAAAATACTGCGAAGTAGTGTTTTTCAGACCAGATCTGAACGGTAATTTGGAAAGCTTCCTTCCGTTTCAATAATATTCTAAAATTTCCGCTGATTAGAAACTCTGTTCAACCTGATCCTAGTAGAACCGGTATTCATTCCTCTTGAATAAAAAGCGACTTGCACTGGTTTCCGAGGCAACTGTCGGTTTTGGCGACACACTGACTGGGATGCACCCTACAGACGGTTCTGTACCGGTTTTGGACGACTGGGTTTTTCTCGTCTTCCAAGAGCCAAGAAAGAATTTTTGGCAAAATGGATTTAGAGCACAGTAGCTGATATAAACATGAACAAGTTATTTGTTTGAGATAACAGTTTCCACGTGAACCTATTTATTCCAGCTGTCTGTAATAAATACTACGATATTTTTGGGCCAAAACCGGTTTTGCCGGTTAGTCGGACCCGAGGATTTCTGCTCCGGTCTCGGTTTGCGCATTTGTTCAGCAATTTTGCGTGCTGCAGTAGTTAGCCCATTCCTCGCGCGACAGTTCAAGCTTAAGTGGTCCGATAAATTCCAACTCCTAGGTCAGATATGATTTTTTGAACTTTGAGACACGACAAAAGTTTCAGATTATTTGCCCAGCACATGTGTTTGAGCTGTTAGCTGACTACAGCTGGTGCAGCCGTGCACACATGTTCTTTCAGCGTTAAAAACGACAGAGAATGAAATTTTGTATATGGACAACCAAGTCAGGGGGCAAATCTCTGTACAGGGAAATCACTGAAAAATCCCTATTGGTCTGCTCCATACTTTGCTGAGCGGACCCTGTATAGGACAACAGGAGATAGAGCAGTTGTGAACTTTATTGTCGACTTAACCCACCAGCCCGGTAACAGAAGAAATACGAGTTTTGAGCTAAAACTGTTATTTACCGATCTAAAAAACACAGCCGACCAAACCGAGAGCGGAAATCCTAACTGATTAGGATCAATTCTCCGGCGAATTCATCGTAGCCCGTTGCCAGCTAAACTTTTCCGGTTGGGTCGATGCCGATGATGCCACTTCACATGGACCGGCTGGAAAATTTAAATCCGAGGAGCTGGTCACCACAAAAGAAAAGTCGCGCATATACAGTACAACGTTGTACCGGCTAATGTTATAATTATGCAGTATTTACTTACGCGTATGCGGCGTCCGGTAATCTGCATGCGCGGTCCTGTCACGAAGAATGATGTGGTAAATAAAGAACCAAATGAGCAGAACACTGACGGCGCCCTGTAAGAACGAAATGTTGTATGAAAGGTCGTCAAATTTCTTGATTGAAAACTGTACCAGAATAAATGTTGCCAATGCCATTAAACCTGCGTTGCGCCAGCTGATCCTAGATCGGCTAGAGATAAGTGGTACTGTTGGCGGACCATTTGCTCGTAATAAGGCTATGGAATTGGGTTTTGGATTCCGCGGTGGTAAGGGCGGAGGCACTGGTGGGTTTGGGATAAACAGGCTATTCTTTTGCTGTACCTGTTGGAAACAACCGTCCGTATCAAACTTCACCCTGTGGGTCAAGACATCGTCAAATTGCTTAATTAAGCTACGACTTGCAGAGATTGACACGATATCACATTCTTGCATATAGTCGAGCGAGCGAAAGCAAATGACCGTATTACGAGCATTAAAAAAGATATTTACAGTAAGCTCATTTGTAGCACAATCTTCATCAAAAGGTTGTATACAGTATGTGCGAAATCTTAAAATTTCAACAGTCAAATCTGCCAGGAATTCACTAGAAGCGATCTGTATCGATATTATAGGCGGTTGCCGATTCTATAGTTACGTTTTTAACAATGTGTACCTTCGTTTTTACGTCACCTGATTCGGACAGTCTTCGATCCTCGCGTAGACGTGATACCCGGGGTGTTCACCCATTTCAGTTTCCTCGCTTGTTGCCATGTTTAACAAAATAATCGATATGATAGCGGTAACTACTAATCAGTATGTTAATGATTAATCATCAATCTGATGCTGGCTAAAGCAAGGAAGCAGATCAACGCGTTGTACACAAAATTCTACAAACATAACTCGCGAACCACTGAACAGTTTAGTGGATGTGCGAACCGTACAAACCAGATTCTTTGCTGCCAGATTTCATTCACCTATTTCACATACAGATTTTGTACGCAGTGCAGAATCGTTCGTATGCAGGTATGTAAACTTCGCAACGGGATTGCATGAGTGGTCAGAGATCGTTGTCAATGGAAATTCCATCGTAGAATTGTTGTACTATGAGTGTGTTGCTTGTAAAAACTGCACTGCGCGCGCATGAAATATAGTTATTCTCGTAATTCACGCCAAAACCATCCTTTCCGATGTGTACCGTACTTTTCCATATCTATCTGAACGAATGTTAGCGTTCCAGTGGCTGATATACTGTACAAAAACACATGGTTCCGCCATACCACCTTGACACTTGTCGAAGTTACTGTAACGTGACGAGGGTATTGCGCGTGGCGAGGTTTTCACTTTTGGCAAACGCCCCATAACGTCATCCCTAGACCCAGTATATCACCTTTGCGGTCCCTTGCTCTGCATTTGCATATGATTACAAAACACAGCAGGGCAAACTGACGAAAAAATACTACAAGCAACGCGCAGAGCGTTTTATGTTGTCCGTTTATTGTGAGTCACAATAAACGGTTTCTGTTATATTAATTAGCAAACTCGTTATAACGTTGTAGCTTTCCATGGTCCATCTTTCTAACAACAAAGTATAGTCATATAGTTTGGCCAACAGAAAACCTTCCACACCATACGGCATAGAATAAAGAAAGCGTCGTACATGTGTACCTTCGTCTTTTGGTTCCGTGCCCTGAGTGCATAGCGGACGAATCGCAAGAGCTGGGCGACAGCTCGCGAGTATGTATGGTACTGATCGGCGGGAGAATCCACGGACGGAAAGCGGGCCAGGTCTCGCGGAGCTTTGTGTATGGACCGGCATTAACTGAGCATTTGAGTAACTGTAATGGGCTATGAAAAGTTTTGTACACGAAAAAATTCGGACGCGTTAAATGCTGGTCAAGATCACCGATTGCACAACTTTCCATGTGTACTGTGTAGAATCTCCATCCAGAGCGTTTCGCACCAGGTGCGCGTTGAGTGCTATACAGGCCTGAAAGAAAAAGAGAATTTTCCTCATCTATGCGGGACTTGGCAGTAATACTGCTGTTCAAGAGACCGAGCTTTGTAAACCAGTTTCTGTGAAGATCCGTTGTTCGCATGCGTGCCGATAAACAAATGAACTTTCTTCTCACAAACACGTGCTAGAATGGATAATTCAAAATTTCAACCATAATGTATGGCTTGGAACATAGGCTACTCTTGCAGTTAAGCAGCCGTCTCAATATTTTAACTGACCAGCCCCGGCTCCCTGCTTCCTCTCGTCCATCTACGCGGCCTGATCATGATGGCAACGAATCTGAATACCAAACTTTTCCGCTTCTCAACCGCACTGCATGCAGTTGTAGAGCAAATATGGCCTGCCTAGGATTCTGGATATTCCCATTGGTCAGACCTGAACCGTTTCTCACTCGAGATTCGTACATAAAAACGATACAAGTCTGCTTATACGTGTGCGAATCTGCAGTTGAATGTAGAAATTGATTGTATGATTATAACATAATGGCGCCAGCCATTTGGATGTAAACCTTAGGAAGCGAAGGTCGTCCTAAATCAGCGAAAGAGAATTTCTTGGTGTTTGTCTCCCCGTTGCCGTTTTTGCGCAGTCGCCAGCCGTAACTTATAAAATCTTAACTGCGTGCTAATTATGATACGCCACCTAGATCCATGTTTAGCTTCGGTCACCCATCGACCAGTGGTCCTGTGCCCGGTAAAACCGAGTTCCCGGATTGTGCGATAGGTGTGCGTAGTTGGCCCGAATGTTTTTGAAGTACTTACTCGACGTAACTGATTGTCAATAATTATCGAATATCATGATTTATCAATACGTATACCGGTGTACGAAGTTAATGATTCCCATCATCGAAATAATGAAGGTCTGTACAGTACAATGGAAAAGCAGCGGTAAGGAAACTGTTGATGTACCAGGGAAGAACTATCTTTGTATTATGAACTGCTATATTCGATATTGACGTAGGCAAGAAAACGTTGCTGATCATGACAGACCGTGTGGATGAAGTCACAGCTTGGGATGGGAAGTATTTTGCAGTCTATGTAAAAGCAGCTTGAAATTGACATTACGAGAAAGAAGTGGTCACTCTAACAGATGAGTCTACGTGGTACCAAAGCGGCAGCTATCGCCCTTCCAATTAATTCTACAAACTTGCAGTGCAGTCCGAGCGAGCGACATCGCTTATAATTGTAGGAATAGCCCAACTACTAAACCGCGCAGCATAACAGGTAAATATTCGAAAGGTGTGCATGAAGAGGATCTATCTTTCTTGCTGCAAGTATGTGCGTTCAGATAATTCAAAAAAGCTATTCCACAGTGCTCAAGCGACGGTTTGCTACATAGCGGTATATTAGTAGTTCCCGAACATTTTGCGAAATGGTAGAAATTAGTCGATCCTTAATGTATGTTTCGAACAACGAACAGTAAAGTGCAATGTTCTAAAGGTTCTCACACATGGACATTCTGCATCAGTTTGTAGAGTAGTTGAACATGGAGTAACGTCCTGAAGTTTTATTTACAAAATCATCCAAAGTGTACTGCGAATTCAACAATATCGTGTTCTTTGTACAATTATAAACAAGTAGCAAAATTAGTGCAGGTTCATAAACAAAGCTCCACGAGATTTGACCCGTTCCCCGCCCGTCGACCCTCCGGTCGATCTGTGCATGCCCCCTAGCTGTCTCCCAGTTCTGGCCATTCGTCCGCTATCCGAACCCGACTTGGGTAATCTATACAAATCTCCGACATTATCCAGCAGATACCACGCCACCACCATGCTGGCGCTTATCAGGCCAACGGATACGTAAAATAAAACATAAAGCACCAGGTAAATCTTTCTTAGAAAAGGTCCATCCTCTTCTTCGGATCTAGGATCCTTGCTCATCAGCGTGACCATCACATCCGGAAGATATAGGGTGGAGGAAAAGAAGAGGGCGCTGGTCAGAAAGGCAAAGAAGACCAGAGCGGTCACGGCACCTTGTAGATGCCAGGGGAGGATTTTCTTCGTATCTTCGGGAGAGCTGTGACGCGTTATTGACAGTACTGCTGTAAGGCCGCATATGATCTCCAAGCAGGAGACGAGGAAGCCGCTGCTGTGGAAGGGAAGGAACTTGGAGTACGGGATGATGGTGAGTGCTGAAAAATCACAGAATCGTGAACAAGCCATAGTATGCGGTTTGCTTCGACTAGCATTTCAATTGTTTTTTCATCAGATGTTGTTATGGACACACACTGATCAACCCATTTAAAATTCTAATAACTGAAAATTCCTTTGCCGAAATTGCTAATGATCTCTAAACCGAAGTGCTCTTCGTGGTGTGCTGTGTGTCCGGGTTAGTTTAAGTTTTCGCTGGGTATAAGGCAGAGCTTTGCTTTCAAAATTAATGCGCTTGAGGAGCACTGTAATTAAACTAAAACACGCCACGAAACAGTTTGTCGTGATAACTGTTCTGACGATTCCTGCTAAGTATGTAGCAGTAATGTCATGTATCGATCGCTGTACCTACGTGTAAGCTTGACCATATCCGTTGTCTATATATTATATATTACGCGACAATAACAAACAGTTTTGCTGTCGTTTTGTGCTGAAATAGACGCTTACCTCTAGAATGCTAAGACGTAAACGTGAGCTATACACAATCATGATCGATACGTATAGGTGGTATGGAGGCGTGGCAGAAGAGTTAATCGACTATAACAACTGTTTACAAGGAAATTAGTATCAGAATTAGATAATGTAGTAACGAAGGGCGTAACCACTAATCACTACACAAACAAACCTGAAACGTGCCTCCATTACCATATCCCTGATGGACTAATTAACTTTTCACGGCAACCATCCCCCACAAACCCACTTGAAGCCGACAAATTCCAATAACTAAGCCAAATCAATATAATTGCTTGGCGGTGCAGATCAGAAAGTCCTTTACGTTGTTGTGTCGAGATATTGATCCA
>JAQGAU010002557.1:0-15186 GCA_034698045.1 Paramacrobiotus richtersi
ATTATCACGAACTGTATCAGTTCGCACGGTTTGCACTTTTGTCCGCCGCATAATAAATTACGGTATGTGACTGCCAAACATTTCACGGCCGTGTTTGAGCGTCCGGTGTTGTCGATTCACGCGATTTATGATAAGTGGATGACACATGTGGAATTGTACACATACGTAGATTATATTAACGGTACCAGATGCGATGTATGGTATACTGCATACCCAACATTCTATGCAGAGCTTGTACTGCTTCTACGTTTGTAAGCCTCTACTAGCCACTACCGAGACTACGAGTATATTGTTAGAGTCTTTGTTATGCAACATTGCACGAGCCGGTACTTTTAATGTGCACATACTTTTACCGCGACAGAGTACAGTACAGCTACCACGATAGAGTGCATCCACGATTTGACAATATTTACCACTAACATAAGTATGTGATTAAAAACCTCCCAGTTCATACATTTATGTACTGTTTCTCTCTGCTGCAAGCGCATAATTGTTTTCTGCTATGAGCTGAGACAAAACTGTGCCGACTGGGGAAGCTTAAGAAACAAAATGCACGTTCTGGAAAAATGTAGCGGGATCCATTTGTTGCAGCCGAACACGGACCGTTTTCAAGAATTTTAGCAAAGTGACATATGTTAGACGATTAACGATCGGTTAAAAAAATTGGTATTCGGCTGATAAATAAGCAGCCAGATAAACAAAGCCTTAATCGCTTGCATGTTTAATGTTTAGAACTACAGTACATTTCTACCAATGTTGACAGTCTACAAATAAAGAAAAACTAACTAGTACAGGAAAAGTATCAAGCAGAGTGCATTAATTTCACTCCCGGCTAGGTGCCTGCGTCGACCACCTGGAACAATTGCAAGGACAATGATCCAGTAGCTTACTCTGTGGGGTAATGAAATGCGCTAAAGAATAATTTTAGCCTGAAGGAACTGCATGCGGCCAGTTACCCGTGTGCTTTCAAAGGATGAACCGCCAGCGCTGACAACTGGACTGCCAAACTGGGTCTAGTAAACTTGTTCTGGTGAATGCGTGCTCAATGTTTTGGGTTCAAGGACGAATACTTTTGTATTTTGGCCACTGAACCCAAGAAACGAACGACAACCTCTTTTGAACTACAATTTCGTCATGAATATTCACGACACATTAATGTTTCGCAAGTTTTATAAAAACGTAACTTAGTTCAGGAAGAGAAGATTAGAAAAGGTTGTACCGTATCAAAATGGTGCTTTCTTTGTGAAGCAAGCACAGAATCTAGCATAAACATGCCATCCAATGGCGATAATATAATAAAACAAAGTGGACACTGGGTAGGGGGCCGGAAGGTTTGGTTTTTATCCCACTGTAACTGCTAGATTGTTCTGGAATAACAAAATTGTTGAAGTTAAGCATGTCGGACTATATATTCTATTCGGTGAAATGCTGTAATTGTTGCTAAAAAAATTTCGTCAACAGCACATATACAAATACAAGGTTATGGACATGCATCCGCAGATGTGATATTTCTGGATTCATATGTGAATGTGAAAGTGCAAAAAATTTTACCCATTTGAGATGAATACACATGTTAATTGCATCAAATTTTTTGGACCTGCAGTCGTCACTCAGGTCAGCTAGAGTTTTCATGTAAGCTTTTCTTTTTCGTAAGAAATAATACCAGCTTCGCAAACCTATAAAAAACTAGTTCCTGGAAACAAGGCCTAGTCCAAGATTTTTTATCGGGTTTTCATAGTTTTTGCAGTAGTATCCAAGGATGGCGTGAGTTACGTGTTGGCGAGGTTATTGACCGGATACTGTACCAGGGATTCCTTGGTTCTAGGTTAAGAAGAAATTCAGTTTCGAGGTCATGAATGAGCAGCCCATTCAGGCTATTTGTTGACCTAGCTGACTGGGTAATATGGGATCTTCATTTTGCATTAAAGATACGATGCTGGGCCTCACGTTTATGAAGGGTAAGTGCTCATCCACGGCTTTCCGCACAAGCTGGTACGGGTCATCAAGTCTTCGGTTATATGCTTTGCGATAAAGATTTTGTGGGATGTTGGTGCCGTACTATGTAGGCTACAATCATTTTTTTCTCAATGAAAAGACAGCGTTTGTGTGGACCATAGAATGAAACGGTAGCCACCTTTTGTTTAGGCCTGCGATAGCGGAAGAAGCGCACCAGATGGATCTCGGGAAAGTCTTCATTATTAATATGTTTCCATTACAGTAATTCATGACTATCAACAGCTTGAGAAACCACTGAAGCATGACCATCGTCAACATAGAACAAACAAACAACGCCGAAAAGTCAGCAGACAATAAAATTTGATTTGGTAATCTTATCACAACAGAGAAACCATTCACCAATACCCCTAATACTGGCAATCTTAGATCCTGTGGTAAAGACAGCTATTTGTTGTACACCGTGTAGTAATCCGTCGTATAGAACCCATCTCTGAAGTTGACGCTGGAAGCAGATGCGGTAAACGGTCGACTGCCTACGACGTGGGTGGTAATTCCGAGCATTTTAAAGTGCTAAAATAGAGACGTTATAACGCTAACAAACAAAATAAACAGATACACGCTGATTCAAGACCGGAAAGTTGTGCACTGAAAGCTATCGTAATCGATTGTAATTGTAATGCCGGTAAGAAATGGATAGAGCGCTATATATATCTGGTCTGCCAATGAAACCCTCGAGCTGTGGAATGATTTATAGCACAGCAGTCAAGTTGTGATGAAATTTGGACCAAAATGATGAAGGTGACTTGTACATCAGGTGCATAGTTCACGCACTGACGCCAAAGTTGTCGTTTTAATTGCGGTTGTCTGTTACACGAACAGGACACGTTCAGGGTCGTACTTTTGCCTGATGAAAAACGCACAGTTCAAAGCCTTGGCCGTTTGCCTCGCAGGTAAAGTATTAAATAAGCATTGTTTTGTCTGCTGACTGCTGTATAACTTTTTGTCAGCACAGGTTCACGGACCTTCTACACATTAAGTTACATTAGTCGCTGGATGTTTGTACATTCTTTGTTACCGAGTAACAGCACAGAAGCGGGCTGCTTTGTCTTGCGATAATTTCTTCCATCGAATCGCACTTTAAATTGCAGTGTAAGGGCTGTACAGAGTATGGATTTTGTGTTATCTGACCGACTTCAGTCTAACACGTGCGTTTCAATCAAGTCAAAGTACCATCTTAGGCTTCTTAGCTAATATCAGCCTAATAAATGAAGCATATCCAATACGTATTGAAAGTGCGCTGCTCCAGTGCACTGCACTGCTCCAGAACATACACATGCATTTAGTCAACTACGAGGTTAAGTTACGTCATTTGGAAGAGATGGGTTGACATTTACATCTTATAATGGCTTCTATAAAAGCATAAAAGCAAGCGGCTGTTTGTAAGTATAAGATCATTCTGACGCGCTAAGCGCTGATTTATGGTTATTACGGTATTTTACAGCTTCTAGACAAAGCCAACGTACGCACAGCCATATGAAATAACTGCAACTGTAAGTAAAGCTATTGTTAATACAGCCCAATGACCGCACTTGTGAATCAGCAAGAAGTCTCGCAACAATAACAATCTTCATCATACGTTTACGGATGTGGTATGGTCTTGTAAACATAGCTAATTGCCTTCAAGCAACACTTTCACAGACCGCGTTTACTTATAAGAAACTGCACGGTGCTGTTAATACCCACATATGCAGCCTTTGTACTTTCAGTCCGCACTTGTTTACTTCAACGCTGAGTTCTAGTTTTTACGTGCTGTGTTTATTTCCGGTGTTCTTTCGCGTTCTTAAGGTACAGATACAGCCTAATCTCCAATTCGTAGTCCGAATTCGAACGTGGGTGAAGATGGATTACATTATGGGATGCGAGCTCACATCGTCGGCTGCCGAATCTGGATCCACATGTCCGTCTGGCGCTCACTGCAGGAAGGATGGCATCTACACTTCGGATTACTATACGGTTTACAACATATAACACGATCATGCTCTGATTCTGTAACAGCTACTTCTGGCTATCATTCAGCATTGGCTGATTTCGGAGTCTTGCTGTGTATATATTGCTGCCTTGCGCTGCAGTCTGTGATACGTCGGTTTTCTATTTTGTTGACAAGTTGTCGTGTATTAAATGTTTTGTACAGTTCGTGATTGGTACTTTTTGTGCTCTGACTCTATTATATTGATACATTACTGCGAAAGAGGAATGAAAAGGTGATGATGTGTGCGTTTGTAAGCAAATTTGAGTTGGCAAAAGTTAAGCAATTACTTACTCCAAGTTAACACGACAAATCCCGCAACTATGTAGGAGCTGTGGTGCGATTCTGCTCAAACTCCGTTTTGACGAAAACAGGCATTATGAGCGCGTCTAGCGCCAAAAAAGCGTTCTTTTACAGTAGTGTAGGCTGTGCATAATTTTGTTAGAGTTAGACAATACTAACATGTTTTCCGCAAATACAGTGTATCGCGCTTACTTGGACCACTTGATTACCTCGAAAACTTTAGAATAATTTCGTACTCACTTCACTATCACTGTTATATCAACTTGCCATTATTTCTTGCTCGACAAAGAAAGGGCGGTTCATGTATTTAATACGACCTTTCACTGAGCCTGCATGGTCACATACTGAATCTCACACTGCCAGTTACTATGGAGTACATCAACGTAGATATTGCCAAGGCAGAGCATGCTAGAAATACAACATCGAAGAATCTCGAGAATATTTCACATAGCTGATGAGCGAAAGCAATCTCTGACCCGTAGCCAGCCGGTGTGGTGCTTTTATAATGGACAATTCGCCTTTTTTTCCAAAATAAACTGATGTTATTCCTGGTGCGGCTCTCCAATGACGGACAGAATCTCCGAAGGTTTTCTTTGTATTGTTGAGGTAAAGACCCGTTTCTAGCAAGAAGCTAATACTTGCTAATAAAAATTAATATCGATTTCCGCGAACGCTCGCTTTCTGCCGGCTTCGATGTCGCATAAAAATTTGCAGCTAATTTGCAGAAGTGTGTCGCGAAAGCTGACAGCACACCGCTCAGAAAGTGTTCCATTATCGTTAAGAAGAATCTCCGAATTAGAGAAACCTTGCTCGAAGTTTTCTGACAGCCGGAATGACTCCGTGGAGGGAAACCGGGAGTCCGCTTTCCTTTCTTTCAGAATACATCTCGAGCTGTGTACATGTATGATATGCTGGAACATCGCAAAAAGCAAGCCGTTAGAATATTTTCATACTTGTTTTTTAAAACATGAATCTGGTACAGTACTTTAACAGATTTTTCTCAAACGCTGCTGCAGTGATAAACATGTTTGTGCATGCAATGTAAGAGCGAAAAAACAAAAAATTAACAATTACCCTGTTCAAAGAAAGCACATCAAAGAATAGGGTTTCGCCGACGACCTGTGATCCAGTATTAACCTTTGACAAAGCCAGGACACTTGGCAATTTGGTCTTGTGTTTTATGCATAACATTTCTTTTTTTAACGTGCGTACTGGTGATGTAACCCACAGTAAACGCTGCCAACTTTCACGTTAACGTTATGCTACCACAATGCATATCCAAAAACTTAAGAGTGCGTCTAATAATAGTGCAATTAAGCTTATATTACGTCACAAAGCGCTCGTCAGTCTTGCGGACAAATGTTCCGCAAACAGATTGATTGTTTATGTACGGTAAAATTCTAGGTTTCTGGCATTAGGAAGCAGTTTGTTGTTTTGACACTTTTGGTGTAATTTATAGTCGGACCAAACAGAGTTGTATAACAAACTGCCTGAACACATAAAACAGAAAACGTAAAAGCGGAATAAACCACTGCACGCCATTGTCGTTGAAGGTGTTGATCAATGACTGTAGTCGCGCTCAGCAGGACTGTCCGTCTGGCGCCAGGTACAGAAAGGATGGAATCTACACATCCGATTATCATACGGTTTACAGTACTTGAGACGGTCAGATGCTGTAAGACACTTACAATTGTTAGTCGAGCGGACGTTTCGGATTCCTAATCGGGATTGTTGTAGTCTGTGATACATTTGATTTTTATACATTGTAAATTGAATGATACAGTATCACGGTATTATGCAATCATTTTATATTGCGTGTGATGTTTGTACAGACTGTACATGTGGTTCTGATTTCTGTACCAAAGATTTTATGGCGCGCTACTGTTGAAAAAAATGATCAGACTTACAAGGTTAAGTTCTTGCTACGATCACTATTTCCATAGGCGTACAAACTTTTCATTGAGATAATAAGGAACGACAAAAGAAGCACCTAATCAGAACAGTAACACGGTCTGCTCTCAATGTCCAATAAACATCGCCCCGCAAATATTGCGAGATAATCTAGTAGCCACTGTCCCCCATACTACTTTCTTTGCAAAACATATATCTCGAAGAAGCTATTAGTAAACAAAGAGATGCAGAAACAAGAGCACAAACAAGATTTGCAATGAACGTCCCAGAAAAGCCATTTCAAAGACGTACGAGAAGAAAATCTCTTGTCCATCACCAGGCAATGTCGATAAGCAGGTCACGGTAGGTACGGTCAGTATAGCGCATCCACAACCAGTACTGCGTTAAGCGGGTGAGTTTCTTCACATCCAAGTCAGTAATACGGTGATCCGGTCCAATGGGAAACCATCGCACTTGCTGATGATGCACACCATCCCGCGGGTCCCTGCTTTGCACCATGTCCAGAATCTACAGGAAAACTGCCATTGAACATTCAATGTCTCATCATTAAGTTGACAATAAGCATTTTCTACCTCCGCAACAGCCCACAGATCCGCGTTGTCCGTGGTTCCTACATCATGAATCCAATCAGCCAGGCATGCCGTATTTTCCGCATTAAGACCAGGTACGCTTTCATTAAGCTTGTCCCACAGATTACCGAGGCTCTGACACTGCGTTACATCAAAGCGTGCATGTACGACGCGTATCACGATACTGCAGTGCATCATGAGATCTTTGCCCCAGCCGAGATCCAGGACGATTTCCACATTTTTCATCAGCAATGTCTGGCAACCAATTGTTAAGGGAATACGCAGCATCGTGCGCTCCAGATATGCACGCAGCGGTTCGAGCCAGTCTCGGACGCTTTGATCAAGTCCCTCGCCCTCAAAATCACTCTCCTCAGGATCTTCCTCTGGAGGGAGATCCTGTACAGGGTTTCCGCCCTCAGGACCCCACCGTGCAGGATATTCCCTCAAAACACAGAGATTGGCCAGTACCAATGTTTTACACGCATTTCCAAGCATCTCCGTCGTTCGTGCCAGGTGGTTGACGCTATCCAAGTCGCTGTCGCCCATAGGAAAGTCTTCAGTGAAGATGATCGTCCTGGTCCGATTGTTACAGGATTTGCAGAAATATGCAAAAGGGGTATAGAAGTCCAAAGTGTCTAACGGCTCTCCAGAAGAATCTACGGTACTAGTATGTATCCAAAGATTTCGCCTGATCGCAGTTAGCGTTAACAACGAATCCCACATGCCGCAGACGCGACGAAGTCTAGTTTGCTGGATGGTGTCCACATAACCGAAAACCTCAACTAAAATACCCGGGGGCAGGCATTCTAGTCCGTCGCTCGTGGTGGCTTCTTTGACACCCCTTTCCTTCCAGGAAGCTAGCCAACGAGTTACTTTTTCCTTGAAGCGGAAAATAAAATTATTCCCATTGGCCTCCTCAATTTTAGTAATTGGATAGCCAGGATAGTCCATCAATTCGAATGATCCCTTTTGAAGCAGCAACTCCTGGAGCGTCTCACTACTATGTGGCGCCCGAATTCGGAATGCTGGCAGGACGTTCGGTCCGCCACGATTACCCGCACTATACCGAAACACCCAATGATCCCGAAATCCGCAGCCAACAGCGTCGCTGGAAACCACTTCCAGGGCTGGTTGGAATGAGCGCGCATCAACACCTCCGCTGGCCGTTCCGTATCTGGCCGCTCAAGTCCTTCCGAGATTTGGAATCCTGTATCGCGGATGAAAGTCGGTTCATAGGAGCGGTAGATTTTTCCATAAGGAACGAGTTGCTGTTTCCCTTCTTCGAAGCTAAAGTCTACGAGAACCCCTTTGTCAGTGCATCCAACGATCAATCAGTGGTGAAACAATCCATCATCCCCTTCGACATCCACACTGTTCTCAGAAAATTCTAGACGAGTAAGTGGTGGCATTCTAACCGCTTTTTGCTGAAGAATTAACCTAGGATGAAAGTAATATAAATAATAAAATTTAAGCCTTTGAGTGCAGGGGAAATGATTGATTTGGAAGCCCCGTAGCGTTTATTCATTCGCAATCACGATATGATTCGAACTGTGCATGTCGTATGCGTGCGTGCACGCCGTGCAGTGGCGCGCACGTATCTCTGCTCTCCAAATCCCAGTCCACAGTAATGACGCATTAACGCTAGTTGTACGGGCGCAGTCCACTTCGCAGCATTTCTTTGTGTGACTAACAGTGATGCAGATTTCGTCGCGCTCGCAACGAATATCCCTCGTCTGTTTTACGTGCAGCCTTTATCACTTCTCAGTGAATGTTAACCTCATTTTTTTTTGTTTTTAGCGGTTATCAATGTTTTTTTGCGCTGTTTTTACGAAAAATTACCTGTTTCTTGGTACATAAACTTTTTGCTTTTTCAAGTGAGTACAGAGTATCGCCAACCGCGCACACTGCACAGATAACAATTTACAAGGTTATGGGCATGCACACGCAGTTGCAGTATTTCGTTACAAGTATGCGAACATTTCAACGCTTCATCTCCTTGAGCTTCAAGTCGTCACCCACATTTTTCGTAGTAAATTGTTTTTCCCGTACGACTAGTACCGGCTGCTTAAATGTATCAAAAAATTTCTGGAACAAAAGATCTAGCTCACTGCAGATTGGCGGTCAGCATTTTGTTTTACAGATCATGCGGCCGCAGACGTTCTCCGGAAAGTCTTGTTTAACATATTTCCATCACAGTAAATGACTATCAACATCGTGAGAAAACTCAGAAGCATGACCATCGTCAGCATACAGCAGCCAAACAGTGCCGAAAAGTCAGCAGACAATAAAATCTGATTTGGTAAGCTTACCACAACAGAGACAACGTTCATCAATTCCCTTAATACTGGCGATCTTAGACAGAAGGATCCACTGGTAAAGACGGCTAGGCTATTTGTTGTATACCGTGTAGTAATCCGTCGTATAGAATCCATCTCGAAAGTTGACGCTGGAAGCGGGTGAGGAATAACGTGGACTGCATGCGATGTGGGCGGTCATTCCGATCATTTTAAAGTGTTAAAACAAAGGCGTTATAATGCTGACAAACAAAATTAACAGATACACGCTGATTTAAGGCCGGTTAAAGTTGTGCACTGAAAGCTATCGCTACCGATTGTAATGCCGGTAAGAAATGGATAGATCGCTATAATATATATCTGGTCAGCCAATGGACCCCTCGAGCCATGAAATGATTTATAGCACAGCAGTCAAGTTGTGATGAAATTTGGACTAAAATGAGGAAGGTGACTTGTACATTAGGTGCATAGTTCACGCACTGACGCCAAAGTTGTCGTTTTAATTGCTGTTGTTTGTTGAACGAACAGGACACGTTCATGGTCGCTCTTTTGCCTGGTGAAAACGCACAGTTCAAAGCCTTGGCCGTTTGCCTGGCAGGTTTAGTATTAAATAAGCATTGTTCTGTCTGCTGACTGCTGTATAACTTGTTTGGCAGCACAGGTTCACGGACCTTGTACATAAATGTCTGCCGCTGGACGGTTGCACTTTGCTACCGAGTAGCAGCTGCTTCATTTTGTGCTACTTCTTCCATGGGATCGTACTTTAAACTTCAGTGTAAAGGCTTGTGTATGGATTTTGTAATATCTGATAAACTGCAGCCTAACACGTGCGGTTCAATCAAGTCAAACTACAGCTGTCACCTTATACCCAGAGTTTTATAACTGTATACCTTATTCCCGTTTTCACAGCTTGTCTGAAATAGTTTTGGTCATCCGCTGAGCTCAGATTACGTCATTTAGAAGAGGTCAGTTTAAACCATGCAAGCAAAACACATCGAGCATGCAACGGCTATTTTAGTTGAGTGCTTACATGAGATCATTCAGCCGCGCGTTGCGTGATTTTTAATTTTATGGTTAGATGTACCAGTAGTAAAAATTAAGGTACTAAACTGCTTCGGGACAAAACCAACGTACGCAGAGCCATAGTAAATAAATGATAGCCATTGTTCGTACGACCTGATGACCGCATTTGTGAATCAGCAAGAAGCCTCGCAACAATAACAATTTTCATCATATGTTTGCGGATGTGGTTTGTTCTTGTCATTCTAGCTAATTGCCTCCGAGCAACATTTCCACAGAGTGCGCTTATTTATAAAGAAACGGCGCTGTTAGTATCCAAATATACAGCTTTTCGAACTTTCACTCCGCGTTTGTTCTCTTCAAGAAAGAGCACTACTTTTGTACGCGCTGTTTTCGTTTTTTGGTGCTTTTTCACGTGCTAAAGGTACAGCTCAATCTCAAATTTGTAATTCCGAACGCGAACGTGGGATAAGATGGATTACATTATGGGATGCGAGCTCACATCGTCGGTTGTCGGATCTGGATCCACCTGTCCGTCTGGCGCTCACTGCAGGAAGGATGGCATCTATACTTCTGATTACTATACGGTTTACAACATATAACACGATCATGCTATGGTTTTATACCAGCTGCTGATCGTTACCATTCAGCACTGGCTGATTTTGGGGTTTTAATGGTCGTTTGCTGTAAATACCGCTGCCTTGCATTCATTCTGTGATACCTCGGTTTTCTAGTTATTGTGACAAATTATCGTATACAAATTTGTACAGTTTTGCGTTTTGTACAGTTTCTCACTGATACTGTATGTATATGCTCGGAATCTATTGGCACGTTGCTGCGAAAAGGAATAAAAAGTTGATGATTTGTAACCACATCTGAATCAGCAACGCTCAACACTCGTACACAAGTATGTTAACTAGACAAATCCCGCACCTACGCATTTTTTGCGTATTTTCCGGGAATATATGGCATCGGTCTTCAGAAGACCGCTCTGGCCGTCTGAGTAGTACGAGCGGTAAAACAACGTGCTGGACATACATTTCTCTGCGACTTTTGTATTGTTTCTGGGTTTTCACAAGAACCAGGGGTTGTCAAAACCTTCTCTACGACTGTACTGTACCTCACAAGTACGCTTACTGGGACCACATCCGCCTGACCGTGCACTGTACCTTGAAGACCTTTGTATAATTTTGTGCTTGGTTAAGAAACGGCGGTTGTAGCATGTTTCGATCTGTAAATAGCCGGTATCACATTATGATGTTTTCATAATTTACAGTTTGTTTTTTTTCTACAAGGAAAACGTTGTTCTTATTGTCGCGTGGAATGCCTATACAGATAAAATAAGTTAGATTCTGAGTAGAATTTTCTATGTTTTGTATTATTTGTATTTGTAAAGCAACGTATTTGAAGAAGCCGGGTAGGAACTCTATTGACCTAAGCAAACGGCAGATCGGCTTCCCTAACTGTCGAGTGACAATTCCGAGCACAACATGAAGTCTCGTTCGTCTCTACTACAGTAGTAAAGTGCAGATGTCTGTCCCAAAAACAGAAAACAGACCGTTCAGGAAAGGTGTCAGTGTATATTCAGCATTTTTCACTTCGGACTGAGGAATTTTCAGTGCAACAAAAACCTCACAGAAAGACTGTTGACAGCTAAACCCGGCCGATTAACTAGCAATCGCCCTAGTCAACGAAAACCTTTCACAAAACAGAGCATCATGGACGCCCTGTAATCCAGAACAAATCCTGGACAGAGCGAGAACATTACTTTTGTGTTCTGTCAATAACATTCATTTAACGTACGCACTGGTCACGTTTACACACAATAAATGCTGTAAGCTTGCATTGTACGACAGCACACTCCGAGCAGTATGTATATCCAAAAACATAAGAGTCTGTTTAATAAAGCTAAATTACGTCATAAAGCGCATAACGCCTGGCCAGTCGTGCAGACAAATGTTCAGCAAGCAGATTGACTGTTTACGTACGGTAAAATTCTACGGTTTTTGCCGTTAGGAAGCAATTTGTTGTTTTGACACCATTAGCGTAATTTATGGTCAGACCAAACAGAGTTGCATAACAAACTGCCTTAAGACAAAAAACAGAAACGTAGAAGTGTTGTAAACAACTGCACACCATTGCCGGTGCAGGTGTTGATCAATGATCGTACGCCGACCATCAGCAGGAAATGTCGCACTAACAACAGCTTTCATCACAAGTGTACGGACATATCCATGACTATTCTTAATTAAGTGCCTTCCAGCAAGCGTTTCATTCACAAACTGTGTTGGTTTATAAGAAGCTGCATGGTGCTGTTAACACACATAAAACTTATTGCAACTTTATGCACGGCTTGATCAGAGAATACAAGACTGTGTTTTTGTTTCCGTTAACTTTGTTCGCTCGAGATACGGCTTAATTTCCGCGCAACGTGTTATCCAAACGTGGTTCTAACGCTAACTCGATTGTGGTAAACGTGAGTGACGATGGATTACATTATGGGATACGAGTTCACATCGTCCGCTGTCGGATCTGGATCCACATGTCCGTCCGGCGCTAACAGCAGAAAAGATGGAATCTACACTTCGGATTACTACACGGTTTACAATATTTAACACGGTTAGATGATGTGAGATTCTTAATATGCTAAATCTGGATTGTCGCAGTCTGTGATACATTAGATTTTCTCTAACTTGCAGTGCCACGGTATATCAAGCAATCATTTTGTATAGCTTGTGATGTACGTGTGATTTTGATTTCTGTGCCAAAGATTTTATGACACGCTATTGAAAAAAAAGAGCAGACCTACGATGTTGAATTCTCGGTATGGTACACTATGTGGATCGAAAGATATATGCAGCGAGTCCGCATATCACCGAAAAACCGTTTTAGTCTGTTACCAGTCTTCTGGTCGTTTTATACACCGTTCAAAACAAGACACATTATTTTGTCTGTCAGATTAATATTTCAACAAACGCACTTCATTTTAGTGCTTGTGCAAGTACTAATATGTCCAAGAAGAAAAAGGGTTAAACACACACCAAAGAGCCTGCTGGAACACATGGCTAAGAGCTTTAAACGGATCACGAACCAAAATTTGTTCGAAATTTATTCGAAGAGATCTTGTAGGCCAGTGGGTTTTGTGGCGCAGGACTTTTTCTTCTAACATTGTGGAAGAGACCGATTTCCCCGGGACGAAATATCGGAAGCCTAATGTTCATTTATGAAAAGTAAATGTTAGCTGTTTACGTATACAGCACTGTTGATGCAGTTTTTCGCGAAATTAGGAAATCGATCGAAATCAGGAAATCGATCGTAATGGACTGGAGGTAATTATTTCGTGATACTGGTTTGCACGAAACGATGCAAAAACATGTTGTCGTCAAAGAACACCGCCTAGCTTTTTATAAACAGTGTCTGACTGTCGTTATTATTAATGCCTTTGGTAATCTATCACACTATTATAATGTATAGAAACTTACATACGACTGGGAAAACTGTTATGAACATACGTATAGTATGTTGGATGCTGAACATAAACTTCTGGCAATAATAATAGATTTGAATAAATAAAAATAATAAATAAACGACCATATACATATACAGTACATAATAAATAAATTTATATAATAATAAGTACCAATAAACACCGAACAATAGACGGTGGCGTAATGTATAAATTTTCACTAGTTTCTCAAATGTTTATGACTTATACTAAATGCTTGTTTTAATTTCCTATAGAAATCTGACAGTGGTCTTTGTCGTGTCATGTTGGGAGAAGCTGATTTACTAATTATGCTTCCTAAACCGTGCTCAAGCAGTGTGAACTAGAAAAGCAGTAAACAATAACCGGGTAAGATTGTTCGATGAAAGTGCTATATTATATACCTTTTTGTTAATGGATGTCTGCAGTAACAAATCTAGATGGCGGTACATTCATATGAAATATGCAATTACATGTCATAAATAGGAACATTTGAGATAAGCCCGCAGGAAAGTTAAATGTTGTGAATGGAAAACCCCAGACATCGGGCTATCCGAATAAAGAAAAAATAGAGCACCGTTTATTAGTTTGCCCCAGGATGTTATCATTTCTCCTGTTTACCGATGTGGTCAATGTCTTTTAACAGGCACGTGACAGTTCAGCAAATCGGACGCTTTTTACTGCTGGTCTGTTTGCAGTGCTGAAGCAGCATATCGAATGTATCGAAATGTCAGTGATAGAGGTTTGCATCATGGGACTCACAGTCACTCACTGACTCACCGACATCAAACACTCAGAAGACGGTGAAGTAAACAACAATGTGGTTTGTAGTGTACCTTCCTAGTCACAGATCGCTGGTGCGAACGAAGTGGGTTATGTTTTTCCCGGCAGTTGCACAATGTCCGCAATCAAGAAAGTTTCTGCTGCAATAGTAACGGTTATTACGATGAAACCAGATGCCGGTGTCTGGTCAGCTTCACAGTCAGAATCGACAGGCTCTGTCGCAGGAGAAGCTCCAAACAAGTTCGCCGACGTAATTATTGAAAAACTCGAATCCTTACGGGAAAAGATCAAGCCCTATTATAAAAAATCCAAATCGCATTACTCGATATTTTTGGATTACGAGACTTTTATACGGGCAGAGAAACTTGCACTTAAATATAAACAGCAGCGAGGAAACACGCAGGGCTATGGTTTTTCGATTGACACTGAATCAAAGATACCAAGAGCGAAATGGTTTCAGGGTGGCAAAAATCCTCCAGACGGTTCTTAGTAAGCGCGAGGACATTAGGTCATACATACTGTAGGCAACTCTGACAAGCAGAAACGGCACAAACTGACCATCATTGTTCTGTTTTGTAAAGAGTCAAATTTATTCTTTTGTGACTGCAAAAAGCCTATATTTCAAGCCCAGAGTGTAGTAAGTCTTCTGTGTTGGATTGTTAATGACTTCATAATGCGGTTGGTACGTGACACTGTTAGCTGAGGAAATAAGGATAACAAAATGATTACTCACTTCTGAAAAACTGCTTACGCTCTCAGTCCTCTAATCGGTTTGTAAATAAACAGAGCACTTGGTGAACCGCGGTACTCGACTTTGACGACATTTCTTACGATAGGCAG
>JAQGAU010002558.1:0-15183 GCA_034698045.1 Paramacrobiotus richtersi
ATATAAATTTTGGAGATGGAAATCCGCTTGTAAGACGGGATCGTGGATACGGAGTAACACTCCACCATCCAAAGTGTACGTGTATAACTGACCGGTTCCATTGTAAACAGCTTCGAAATTGCAATTGGTAACTTTCTCGGGCGGTACGGTTGACCAGACGAACGTGGTTCCCAATCGGTGTCCCCAGCCAGTTGAGCGTTGTTCTGCAATTTTGCCGGCTACGGATAAGACCATAGTTGAGCCGGCTGGCTGCTCTAATGTTACCTCCTCGTATATGCATTGGAGCACTTCCGCCGTAATGGCGCGGAGCCATCTCCCTTCCGCGTTAGGTTCCCTCTCGAACTTCCAGATTGAATTGCTCTTTTGCATTTTATTCCCCCGACAGTCGGAGGTGGTAATCATATTGCAGCATTCGGTCGGTGTGAGCTGTACCTGGTGCTTCTGGTTCACAGTGTCCGTAGCCATGGTCCAAAATGTTGTAACAGTCTGACTGGCCATCCAGGCTTTGCAAGCATAACCACTGAAAGTCTTATCTTTTGTTCTATTTTCGTGCACGGTATAATCGACCAGGCGAAATTCGAGTTCTTGGGACGGTGGATGACATCGAACAAACTTTTCCAAATCGATGGCGCCTAGGAACTGAGGCCGAGTACAGTCACAAGCAATCATACTGTGACCCTCAGCAGTAAGAGCCAATACGCTCATTAAAAGCATCGCCCATGACCAGTTGAAGCGTTTCTTTGGGCGCGGTGATGGAGTGGGTTCTTTGGTCGGTTCGGCTTCAGGAGCGTTGACTGTTTGATCCCCTGCGGTCTGTGTGCAGATTGGCTGTTGGGTGTCGCTAATGGTATCGGTGTATTGGATCTGAGTGGGGTCAGTGAGTATGTGAATCCGCGGTCGGCATGCTCGAAACCAATTCGGTTGAGACACGTCAGTGACAGCACAGTCCTCCTCGCAGCGGCAGAGTGGCTGTACGTTATTCTGATGGAACTGCTGCATAATAGTTTGTATTTCTCCTCGTGTTCAGTACAGGTTAGGAGTGATCTGAGCTGCTGCCGGGCAGTAGCACCGCTCTTTCGCCAAAACGCTGTCAACGCCGAACCAATAACGGGTGGTGCGTCTGCAGTTGGAAGCGCAGCGAAACAGGTGGCTTTGGGTGATACCAGATGGTAGATTTCTGCCCGCTAATGGGTTCTTTTTATCGTATTTGGTTCTCACGATTATGGCGACCACGTATCCTGGCGTTTTCATAATGGGTCGAACGGAGGTGTCTGAGGTCACTTCCACTAACGTATGTTTGAATTTAGGTGGCACATTGACATCCATTCTGTCCGGTGTATCATATCCGGGCAGTAACGCTGATGGTTCTGTCACAGCCGTAGTATCTGGTCGTCCAACATGGGCAGTGGTGCAGGCGCTATGGGGACAAAGGTCAGATTCTTCGGCACAGCCGGGGTGGTACATGTGTCCCCTTTCACAAGTGGCGAAAGTTGTCGGTGTGTGGCCGGTGATAGGAAACTTGCCGCAAACGCAACGGTGATGATTCTGCATTTCCGTCAGATGCCCGCGGCATAGATGTTCTATTGTTCCATTCAAGAAGGTAGGATACAGATACGATGAGTTGGTGCAGCGGATAGTTTCCTCAGTCACTGGATGGTCGACGGCGCCAGTGCATATCATAGCCGAAGTAAAAAATCTTTCCGTAAAAAGTTTACTGAGGTTTTTGGAGTCGGGAGCAAGGTCACCACAAGAACACCTGGTTAAACAGAGGCCCAGCAGCTGCAAGAAGTCTTCGACGGTGCGGTCCTGCAGCAGCATTCCAAGCGCGATAACGGTTGAGAGTATTGGTTGACAGCATGGGCACAAGTGATGGATAGCGTTCAGGCACAGTGTATACAATGGTTCGACACTGGCATGGCGGGTCATGTTGTCCAACAACTCATCAGAATACGTGAGCGCCGGATCGAATATGTACAACACTGACTTTAAGAGATGTCGCAGCTTAGATCCGGTGTAAGGTGGTACGCGAGAGACCGTCAAGGACCGTCCAGCCGTCTGATGAGGTGCCGGAGCTGGAGTGATCATGAGTGCAGACATTTGCCGGATGGTTTCAGCAAATTTATGGGTGGTCGGCCGGAATCTGGACAATAGTAGCGCGGGCCCGGCATGGCCAGGCATCGTAGAGGAAGCCAATGAAGCTGGTGTCGATGATGCAGGCATAGTCACCCCGGTGACTGGTCGGCACGGGTCATGGGGACATTGTTTATAGCACCCGGTATGGTATAGGTGGCCACGTGTGCACGCCTTGAATCCAGTTTGACCGCCCATTTTTGGAAACGTACCGCATGGACATACTCGGTGGTCGAACAACAGGTTCAAGTGCGCATGGCAGAAGCGTTTAGCAACATGGTTGACGCCCAAATACATGGTATGCTTTTGTGGCATCCGTAAACAGATTTGTAGTTTAATGCCGTCCTCCTGACAAATGGAGTGACAGGTGCCCTCATGGACGACACTTCGCGTAACAGGGTTCGGTTGGCTTTTCTTGGCGTAATGAGTGGCACACGCGCAGACAAACGTCCAGTCCTTTCTAGGGCCAGCAGGCAAGTGATCCAAGCCGTAACGAGCAAGCACAGATTGTACCAACGATGAGTACGTTCCCAAGTTCATCTTTTGCAAGCCGAAGAATGGAGCAGCCAATTCGCTGGTTCGAAAATCCCACGCAGTTGTTCCAGATGATGTTGGTTAAATTGAAGAGCCGGATCGTACTTTTTGAACAGTTCTTGGATGTCTAGACTGGTAATTGGATAGTCCTGGCTACTGCTAGAGAACTGGGTGGTGTAGATGAATTCAGTTGGGTAACTGGTCCGTACGTTGACCGGTTGAATAGACAGCACCGGGATGGCCGTCATGGGTGAATGGCTACTAGTCTGTGCAGTCTCGATGCTGGTATTCGCCATAGTAGCATCATCTGGTGGATGTTCGGTACCCACTGAAGCTTTCATCCTTGAGTACGTTCTGAAATAACAAAAAAAACAACGATACTATAATGTGATATATTGTACCATTGTGATTATTGCCAACTATAGCGAATAAATGAGCTTAGCTGAGCTGAGGCCGCTTGTGCATGGGGAGTATCATAAAAAACCGCGCACATATAAGGCGTAAATATGTCTTTACTTATTCAGTTCTAGTGCTATATCATACGTGAATAACTAGAATATTTAGTTCTGTAAGCAAACATTTCATGACTAATGCGCTAAACAAAAAAACAAAAACAGCAATACATACTGAATATTTTTCATCGATAATTCTTGACAGGTAAACAATTAAGAAGCATTAGAATACTAAAACAATAAGGAACGAAAAACAAAATAAGGACTGGAAAAGCGAACTTAAAACTACCAAAGAATACAATTGACTAAGAGCCAATCATTTCAGCAACCGCAGAATACATCTTCTGTACATACACTTCACGGTATGTACCGGTCCGGTGGTTTGCGTATTCTAGTCGGTCGCGGGTCATTACCGTCCTCTAGTTCAGAATCAATCATATGATGATGGACTCATGTCAGCTGCATGTTCGGCAACATTATTTACTGATTCTGTTACATCTATAACACCGGCACTTCCTAATTCCGGTTAAGGTTGACGTACATGGAACAGTTTTAGTCGTTTTACATGCACTGATTCTAGCTTCTTTCTACCGACTATATTCGCGATGACCTAATTCACTGGACTGGACTGCCTTATCACTTGATAAGGTCCCGTCCACTGTTTCTGAAACTTCGAAGGGGCTCCTGGGAGAGGCGGTTTCCACAAGAGAACCAAATCGCCAGGTCTAAACTGTACTTCTCTACGGTGAGGATTATGATATTTGGCCATTTTGACATGGGCTTCTGATATCCCAGATTTAGCTATTTCGTTCGCTTCAGTGATCCATTGGTGTACAGTCGAGGCATAGTCTGAGATATCTAGTTCCTGTAAACGATCACTAACGCCTAAAGAAATATCAACGGGCGAGAAAATCTGCCTACTATATATTAGACTATGTGGCGCGAATCCGGTAGACTCTGAGGGAGTGTCATTGAGTGCAAACGTTATGCCCGGTAATACTTCGTCCCAGTTTTTGTACCCTTCAGTTAGCTAATGTGCAATTGATTCTTTTAGTGTGCGTATCACTCTTTCGCAAACCCATCAGCTTGTGGGTGATACGCTGATGTTACCACATGCCTGTGGTGCAGTGACCTAGAGGGTCAGAGTCGGTTGGGATTACTTGCGAAAATTTGGCAATACATGAACGAATGGTGTCACGCTCAGAATCAGACAAGCCCGAACTTATAGGTACACCTTGAAGCATACTACTTATGTCGGTGACCGGCATACCGGGCCAAGCATCATCAGTCCTAATTGGAATAAACATGTCAGGGTTATCTTGCACTTCAGCACTATCTACTGCTTCACGCAGAACTGCTTTCAGTTTTTCGTTATCATTTACTACTGATTCACTGGGGTTTACATCAGCAACGGTCAGGACAGGGTCACACGCGACAACTGGGGCCGTACTACCTTCACTATTAATCAGCTCTGTACTGGAATCAATTTGTACCACAACAACACTGCAAAACACTGGAGAGGTACTACTACTTCTCAAACTTGTGAGGGTTAAATTAGAAAAATTCAGCAAAAAATCAGTCTCCTTTAAAAAATCCATTCCTAGCAGTATATCAAAACGTGACTGTACAACATAGCAAAATATCATAAACTCTTCGTTCAAAATCTTTATTGGTACAAAACACCCTCTGGTTAACTTCAAAATTTCTCCTCCCACAACACTAATAAGCGGCCCGTCAATCTCTACAATTCTCAAACCATGGCGTGCAATAAATACGCTCGACACTAATGACAACCCGGACCCAGTATCCAGAATACACTTTTCTGTACAATTAGAAACACTACATTCACACGATAGCGCGCCTGTATCTACAGCGCATATGGGCTAAAGCTCGGTCAACGCCGCCCGTGTCGACGACCGCTCTAATTTAAACCCTGTTGTGTCATAGATTGTTCACCGGTATTTACGAAGTACTGGGGTACGACAGCCTGTGGTATAGCAGATCCGCGCGCTGATGCGTAAGTGGCCGTACTGCCTGGCTGTGCCTCAAAGTAGCCCGGAGCTGCTGCCGGTGGCTCAAACGGCGGCCGTAACTGACCATATCTGCCTCCTCCACTTACTGGCCCACTCCGTGTATATGAGTTAGCTTGATAGCGATTACTAGCCTGCCGCACTCGACAATCCCGAGCTATGTGCCCCGTACGACCACAATTATGACAAGTGATAAACGAGCGCACGTGCCCCTGGTTACCGGAAAATACTCTTGGCGGCCGGCTATCTAAGTACTGCCGCACTAGAGGCCGACTGTTGAAGAGTTGCTGCTGCGCAATTACGTCCGTTAGCTGCTTAATAGTTTGTTTTAATTCAGTCATGTCCTTCTCTAAAGCGACCACTTCCATACGCTTAGTTAACTCCTGTTGCGCAGTTGCCGCGCATGCCGGCAAAAGAGTCGGCTTAATAGAGAGGCCTAAGCCGCTGGACGGGTTACTCAATAATGTCGCTACTTGCGGGGTAATTATCCCTTTCGATAGTGCCCTCTGTGTATAGGCTGTCTCTCGCACAACGTCCCTGAGTCTATCAGTGAACTCTTGTACACTGGTTGGCGCATCGCGCACGAAAGCCCCTTTTAAGTGAGCCGGTAAACCGTCGAACAATCTATTAACCTTATCCTCCTCGCTGGCACCCGGACTAGTGGCCTGGATATAGCCTAACACATGGAATATATAAGATAACGGATCTTCGCTAGCTAGCATGCGACCACTTTCGCCTTCTAAGTCAAAGTCGACTCGTGTTTCTCCAAATGTTTCTAAAAAATTCTTTTTAATGTCAGTCCAGTTTACAATGGTTTTGTTAGCCTCATGCCATTTCAAGGCTTTCTTTGTTAAGCACAGGTTCAAATGCTTGAGCCTATCAGCATCGTCCCAGTTATGCGCTTTACCTATTCGCTCAAATCTGAGCAGAAAGTCTAGGGCATCCTCGTATGGCGTACCCCCAAAAGTAGGCAAATCTTTCAGAGAAACGATTTTATGCGGTGTGCCCCGCTGAAGATCGGCTAACAGTTTAGCTAGATCGTTGATGTCGACGGCCATATTATCTGTCTGCACTTCACTGTTACTTGTTACAACGTGGGGAGGCTTACCTTTCGGTATAGACGGTACTGCAGATGGGACACCTTCAGCCGCAACTGATTGTGCAAATCGACCGGTCCGTAGCAGCTGCGCGCTTTGTTCAGCGTCCTGGGCGATCTGAAATGTCGACCGGTCTGAAAGGTCAACTTGGCTACGGCTGGAACGCTGGTTACCTTCTTGGTCCAGATTTCCGTTGGTATAACCAGAAGGTTATGCTAATCCTCCTGGTGCGACAGTGCGCGAAGAAAAGTCTACACAAATACGATCTCATTTGATGCGATGGTACATGGCAATGTAAGGTCAGAAAATAGACTTACCTATCTCGGTATGCCCTCCAAATATGACGTATAGTTTAGTTTAGTTTAGTTTAATTGTTAACCGTCCACAGATACAAGGGAGGAGTCCCTTATTGAAAATCTACAGACACATTAGCAGATAATAACATTCCTAACATTGCGCAATGGACAAAAAAAACAACAACAGATCATCCACATTGGGGGGAAAAAGCCACAAAAACATCTTGTAACAAACAAAAGTTCACACTAATGAAGGCAGATATTCGGCATGAAAATTATCCTTACTCCACTTCAAATCGCTCCACTTCACTTCCGCTAAGGCTGTTTCGAACCTGGTCAGCGAGGCATAAGCAGTTTCGTTCAAATTTAGTTCGTTCCACAGTTCAGCCATTCGCGCACAGAAGGAATCTTCACTTGGTAGAACGGTGGTTTCTGCAAAGGTTTACGAGGCAGCTGTTAAAGGCCATGGGTGACGGATCAGGCGGTCGGCATTCCTGGTGTTTCCTGCAACAGAACACGCAGCAGCAATCGGCTCATAGGGAACAAAAAAGTAACTCCCATAAGGCAGCCGTCCAGAAACTAATTTATAAACAATCGACAAAGAATGCTTGACACGCTGCAGCTCAACACAGTCCCATTTTATTTCCTTTAAACGGCCACAGTAATCATCACGATCAGTACCAAGCCTGATCGATTTCAGGAATTTAAACAAACAACCTTCCAGGTCATCAGCAGGCCCTTTAAAATGTGGTCGTACAACAGGACTACAGTAATCCAGCAGCGGTAAAACCAGAGACTTAAAGAGACTTATTCTAGCCGCTGAATCACGGTAACCAAATAACGAATTTATGTATTCAATCCTTTTTCTTGCTTTTAAACAAAAGTTTGCCGTGTGGTCCGTCCATCGAAGTTTTCGGTCAACAGTTAAACCCAAGTATTTTGTGCTCTCGCTTACTCCAAGTTTTACGCCATTCACAAAGTAGTCAGGGCTATCTCCCAAACTACGACTTTTGCTGAATCGCACATACACAGATTTTTTCACATTAAAACTAAGCCTCTTCTCAAAAGCAAGTTCACAAACCGCGTTTACGTCTTTTTGTAGGGAATACAGTCGTCAGGTTTCAAAATTGGTCTCAAAACAAAAATATCATCTGCAAAAATGAACAACTTGCTTTCCTCTTGTGACGCTTGTTGGTTTGCGGGAAAGGCGTCAGCTTATGGGTGACGCTGGCGGAGATTACGGTGGTTGGGGCGATACGCTCCGCTTGGCTTTTCACAGTAAAAAGTGCAGACCGGTGTAAGTCCGCACTTTTCACCTTCTCCTTACGTTCTACAATCTTCTCCCGATATTCCGTGATGGTCTTTGTGCCAAATGATCTGTATATCGTTGGAATCCACGCGAGAAAAGAGAATCCGTGCCCGGGATAAGGCAACAGAAACCCAATCCTCCTAAACATGGCGCAGGCCGTAAAATCCTTCTCCTATGTTTTGCGTGCTAACGCAATGCTACAGGTAAGCCGTCGGAGCCACCATGTTGTAATGCCTCAATGGCACTATAGGAATCAGGGATATCTCCCTGATGGGATTCTGTGGGATCTATAGGTCCTACAGCCACATACACGCTCTACGGAGCAATAAAGGAAACTTTATAAAGGAAACATTATTAAGGAACTGAACCTCACTAGAATGGGATTTATCCCGAACATCTAACAAAATCAGGGAAGCACAGCATACAGCTGATGTCATGTCTCGGGTAAGGCGTCATTCAAATATTACGTAACGGCCTAGGGGGTGGGGGGTAGCGGCCGCAAACGTTGCGGCTTGTTACAGGGGGTGGGGGCAGAAGGTAAGTCTGTTACGTGACGAAATAGAAAAAATTCAAATAAATTTATTCTGGTGGCTCTCCATGAGTATTTTCGACAGTTGTGTAACGAAACATCATCCCGAAAGTGTTTCTTAAAGTCTTAGTAAGGCAGTTTCGAACGGAGATTTCTGAGCATACCTCTTAAAATCCAATTAACTGCAGTAAAATAAGGCCGCGGCTATATTCGTTTTTTTTTGGAAGTATTTTGTGACGAGGCCTTGTTCCGGTGTACACGGCGCCCTCGTTGGGGAGATTGTCTCTGTTGCACAGCGTGTACGGTGCACCTACGCTGTGTCTGTGCTGTGTGTCTGTGTGTGTAGAGGCGTGTCTTTCCGCTGCGTTATATGCACGCAGCATGTGCTTTTCTGACTGTCGAGACTGACTGCGTGCAGCTCGCCAGATCATTCGGTGTCTGCAGCTTTTGCCTGCATTTCCGCGTATGCGGGTTCTTTCGGGCCTGTGCTACAGCACAGGCCAGGTTGTCGATATTTCGCCAATAAAGACCTTTCGGCCTTTATGGCTCGTGTGTGTGTGTTTCACAGACATGCAGCATGCATGTCTGTTTCAATTTGTACAGTATTTAAATGCGGATCGGAAGCGCTTTATGTGTACTTGACACTTTTTGAAAATAGTAGCGGCCAACTTTCTGTTTGTCCATTTCAATTAATTTGCACTATTTTACGTCATTCTAGCAGAAAAATACATTTCTTATTTAAGGACCGACGGCCAGATGTTTAGGCAATGTGGATCTTACGCAAACTTACGCCTTGCTACTAACATGCACAAAATATGCTTGGATGCTATCAATAAATACTTATTTGGATATAGACTCATATAGTTAAAGATTTCAATATTAATAATGACCCTTATACAGCATCTCCTAATTTTCATCCAGTCACTGTGTGAGAATGAGATGTAAGAACAAATATGCATGACTAGATCGCATCTACATTTATGGCAACTCTGCAGCTTGAAGTATCTAAAGATATGCTAGCATTACACACAGTGCATTGTTATTTGCCCGAGATTTTTTCAAAATTAATTACGATTTGCTTAAAATTTTTTTATGACGGTGGAGGGGGTAGACGTCGCGTTACGTCAAGTACGGGGGGTTCAGACAGCCGTTACGGGCTGTCACAGGGCGTGAGGGGTAGCGAAAAAACGACAAAATTTGTGTCACCTACTGTTTGAATGACGCCTAACCGTATTGACTGACGCTTGATGCGTGTTTACTTCTTTACCGTAGTATCAAACGTGCACAAACACGGTCTTTCCGTTAGAAAGACCCAATTAACCCAGCAAAAATATCTCATCTAGGCCGACAGAATCAGGTACTGTACCCATAACACAAAGGGCATTTCCCTTTTGCATTAACATGGACAATTTCTGTCGTAAAAACTCTTCTGAACGCGGTTTGCCTGTGGTGGCGATGAGATCTCCTCCGATTTTGTCGACTATCCTGTTCGTGCCTTGTCCCCAAGTACCGTAGATTTCGAAGACTGCCGGTGTAAAGACGTAGCGATTTTCCAGGAAAGCGTACTTCGCGTACTTCCTTTGTTCTGCGAGTTCTGCTGCTGCGCCGGCTTTTTGGAAGGATCGGTCCACATACGAATTGCACAAGGTGTCTACACAGGTTACGTCGATCGAGAGCGGCTTCCCGCGCTCCCAAGCAGTGTAGGTGATGACGTCTGGCTTTTTTCTATCCTTTATAGATAACCCTTTCGGCTCCAGGCGAGATGGATGTCCGGATGTCTTCAGCGCACGGGCAAATTCAGCGCAGATTGTGTCGTGGCGGATAATTCTTCCCGCTGACCTCTTGCAGCTGAGACCGTGGCGTCCAAGGCTGTCCGTCTTCGTTCCACACACGCACGTGTGACTGGTAACCATGGGTGCGCCTAGTCTTAACGCGATACTAATCTGGAGTGCGTTGTCATCCAGGGGGTAACCCAGACATGCTGCCGGCAATGCATTTAACCACACACCAGATTCCGGACAGCTGACAGCTTTAAGGCGTGCTATTTCCGGTCTGGAAGTGTGCAGCTCGAACAGGTTTTTGTGCGTTGCCGTACATACGAGATTGTCCCATGCCCGCTGGATGTGTTGCGATGGTCCGGACGCTTGATGCTGTGTGAGACGGAAAATCCCCCACGGTATACGCAGCGTGGTGCATCCAAGCTGTCCACACTCTCTGAACTGCAGCGCTCTCAACCACGTGGCTGCCATCCCAACACGGACGACAATGCACTCCAGATTAGTATTGCCTTACGACTGGGTGCACCCATGGTAACCAGTCATACCACTGCGTGCGGAACGAAGACGGACAGCCCTAACCGGCACGGTCTCAGCTGTACGAGGTCTGCGGGTAGAATTATCCGCCACGACACAATAAGCGCCGAATTGCTCGTGCACTGAAAACTTCCGGAAACCCGTCACGCCTAGAGCCGAAGAGGCTGTCCACAAGGGACAAGAAAATGCCAGACGTGATTACGTAAACCGCTTGGGAAGGCGGGAATCCGCTCTCGATTGATGTAACCTGCGTGGACACCTTGTGCAGTTCCTATGTGGAGTTGTGCACCGATTTTTCCAAAAAGCCGGCGCAGCAGCAGAGCTCGCCGAACAGAGGAAGTACGTGAAAAACGGTTTCGTGGAAAACCGTTACGTCTTTACGCCTGCAGTTTTTGAAATCTACGGTACCTGGGGACACGGCACAAAATGGATAGTGGATAAAATCGGGAAAGATCTCATCGCCATAACAGGAAAACAGCGTACGAAAGGATTTTTACGTTAGAAATTGTCTATGTTAATGCAAAACGGGAATGCCCTTTGTGTTATTGGCACGTTACCCGGCTCTGTCGCGCTGGATAAGATCTTCCTGTTTTGTTTTTGTTTTGTTTTTCTTCGGAATGTGTATTAGACCATGGTACAGCAATAAACACATAAGCAGAGGTGAAGTAACGGCTTTTTGCAAACGGCAAAACGGTACGGGAAAGGTATATCTGACGGCAAACGCAAGTGCACGCAAAGTTGTAAAAGCAAAAAAACGGCGAAGACAAACCGAACGCCGAAGTTGGCTTGGCCCAACTGTACCGTCAACTGGGAATTACTCCAGTGTTCCATTGATGGCGACAGAAGGATGCAGTGTGGCTCTTTAATATCTGGAACCGGTCGAGCTTCATGATTCCATCGTATATGCACGAGTCGATCCCGTTTACAGATGTCGCCCAACGGTACGATTTACAGCGGAAGCAGGCGCATCCATGCAACCGTCAAGCGAAGCAGTAGAAAGACGACATTGGCAGTTGTAGTAAAAGGTCTGTTTTCATGAAATTCAGCGACCATGCAAGGCTTGTCTATTTCAGGGATTTAAGAGCGTACTGTGTCCTTACCGCTTTGTAAGTTTTTCTTGGCTGACCAGACGTTTGAGTGCCATGAGAGGGCTTGCCTGCTCGAAACGAAATCAAAACAAAATGAAATAAATATCGGTCCAAGGCAAACTGTGCTAGAGATCTCGTGCCAATGCCCCCTAAAGAAATCGGCAGTGATGCCTGCTCGCAGCCGCGATCAGTTATGAGATTGTTAGTCAGTTCTGATAGTGCGTGCCGTAATACCCATCACACAGCGAAAGAACGGCTGGCTTTTTCCACGCAAGCCCAGTACGGATAAGATACACCTGTCTTGGAATGCCGAATCAACGAGTCAGCAAAAACAACGCCTGGTGATGCGACAGCAATTTCAGCCGGTTTGCCATACGTTGCAGCCCTGTGGTCTTCTGGTCCATGACAGATTCCTTCGCTTCCTCAAAAACAAGTGCTCCTAACAGCTTCAGGTTGTTTTTGCTGCGAAGGACGACTTATAATATTGGGAGTTTTGTTGTCCTCTTGCACGGGGCATTGAGCCCCCATTAACGCACTGGACAGCTGACAAGTAAAACTACTGTTTAAAACAATACACTAAAAAATACAACACAAGCACAGCAAAAACAATCATATCATGCTTTATACTAAAAAAAGAAAGACAGGAACAAGTACAGTTACGAACAATTCAAATCAAAGAAGTGTTACAGTGCTTTTTTATGAAAGCTAGTACACTCCAGTTAACAACGTCCAGTGCCCCCTTGAAAGTCCATATCGAAGTATAGCATTCCTTTGGTAGCACGAGCTCGTTCCTGAGGCTGGCCATCCGGCTGGCCATCGAGTCATGGCGAGTAGGCGCGGTCCATCCGCAAACCAAGGCAGGAGCCGGGCATATCGGAAAGGGATGGTCTGAAAGGCGCTGCCGTGACCTTGTGTTCCCTGAAATAGAAAGCAAAGCAGCAGCAGGAGATTCATAAGGAATGAAAAATCTTTCACACAGTGGAATCCGATTGAATATCAGTTTGCAAACCAAAATTATTGATTTCTTCAGTCTCCGCAGTTCAACAGAGTCCTACAGTAACTCTTCAAATCGAAGGTGAAAATCATTCAGGTCATTTCCAAGACGTAAATTTTAACAAATTTTAACAAATTAAAATTTCAACAAATTTTTCAAGGCAATGCTCAAGCTTGTCTCGGCTAGTTTTGTGAAGCGGTTCAACGACTGGACTACAGTAATCGAGCACAGGAAAAACTAAGGACTGAAATAACTGAATACGCGCAGCAGAATCTTGATTACGAAACAAAAATTGAATGTAACAAGTCCGTTTGATACATTTCATTACGACGTTTTCCGTATGTTGCTTCCAAGTCAAACAGCGATCGAGCGTTATCCCTAAATATTTCACGGTATCAGACTTTGTAATGGCAGTACCACGCAGAAAATACTCATTGCAATTAGCCGGCGTCCGTTTTTTTGAAAAACACACATGGATAGATTTCGAGATGTTAAACACCAATTTATTTTTTTTTCCCACTCCCCAACGCAGCCGATGTCAGCTTGCAGTAAGTCTTCCGGTGACCTTATAGGTCGATATAATGCGATATCATCCGCAAAAATTAGAATTTCACTACCGTTTTTCACTCTGAGAGGAAGCGTGTTCAAAAGACAGAGAAACAGATACGGGCCCAGTACCGACACCTGGGGCACACCACTCGTTACATCTAAAACTTCTGACATACAACCATTAACAACTTCGGGTGCAAATGAGTGCAGTTCCATCACAATGGCGTTAAACTCTGCATTGGCGTCAGCAATAAACAATCCAGGTTGTCCAAAACTTAGCTCTTACCCAATTTCTGCTACGCCGTCTCTTACGCGTCGAAGATCACCGAGGACTATGTCAACAGGTATAGCTACTCAGTGGCGAATCTAGACCGAACGCCAGGGAGGGGTATGGAGCTCTTAAAATTTTTATTGCAGCGAAGTCATGCGCGCAGCGTGCAAAAATATAGAATAAATACCAGGACAACTGCGCGAAATGCTTGATTTTTTGAGATTTTTGCCTTTGAACTGGCTCGAAAGTTCGTCAAAACACGGCATTTACCGGAAACTCATTGCACCACCTCAGTGCTGTAAGTGGATGGACTAAAAGATTCGCGCGCGAAGGGCGAAAAAGTTTGCGTTTTTCCGGCAGGAAATCAATTGGAATCTTCATTCTGTGCACCGAGAACAGGACCCTTGAGGACTTGCTCACTCAATCACAAATTGGTACAAAGTCGCGGACAAAAGATGGCTGGTCTCCAACTGTGTAGAGTCAATCAGTGCATCTGATCAGTCCGGAGTGCCATATACACGCGTCATACCATATTTTGAGCCGACAGTCTGATTGCTTTATTGCTGCATTTCTTACGCAGGCTCTATGAAAAGCTGTTATGCTGTAGAACAATAGAAAGATTAGAAAATCTGTAGACTTTGAACAGTTTATCTCATCCATCCCGGAACACAAACCACAGCAGTGTATGCCACTGGCATTAGGCAATGCTTTTTGTGTAATGCGTAAATTTGAAAGTGGCGAGATTTATTAACGCGTACGTTATATATATGCTTGTGAAAATGTGCAACAATTCCAATCTATACTTTTCTAAGTGTAGCACTGAGTGTAGCAGTATGATCCATTGTGATAGTAAATGATCCATTGTGATAGTTTGGTAAATCGGCTGTGTCATGACAAACATAATTACATAATATTTTAGCTAAATGGATCATATTATTTACCATACGTGTAAAACAGTGAGATGATTGCGAACACACTATTTTACAATGATATTGATCACTGCATACACACGGTGTTATGTGGCATCAAATATTATTCGTAGCATTTGATCTGACAGGCCAAAACGCATAAAATAGGAACAAAATTTTGTCAAACACAAACAACACTTTTCGGTCGTCACTACATACAGTACAATTGTATACATAAGGATAATCAGCAGCATTTATAAACAACGACCAAGGTAGCCAATATGCCGCTTCGCTTTCAGTACAACGCAGCAAAAACTTTCGCTCAATCACACATCTGACCTACATAATCCTGGAGCGTAGTCAACCTGTTTTTCGTGCGCTTCAGTTAGTGTTGTCAATGACTTGGAGAAGTCGACTTTCCGAGTTAATATCTTGAGTTATTATACTTAACTTGGCGGGCGAAGTCAAGTCATAAAACTTGACTTTGGAATGCTAACCAAGTAAATTAAACCGACTTCCGAATGTAAGCCAAGTTGGTTAACCGACTCAGAACTGTGCCGACTCAGAACCGACTCAGAACCACTGTGCCGCACTGCGTGTGGCACAGTGGTTAGCCGTATAGCCAACAACCGAGAGGACCGCGGATCGATTCCCCCTCTCGACGAAGACGAAAAATAGAAAAAA
>JAQGAU010002559.1:0-15182 GCA_034698045.1 Paramacrobiotus richtersi
CTGGCACTCTGCAGTTAAAGGTTCCATCATCGTTGCACTGATATCCAGGCAAATCGGTAACTGCAATGGATAAACACGTTATATTAATAAAAATAAGAAATGCCGCTGCTGCGCAACTGTAAACACATGATGTTATATCATAGCGTTTGGCTGCTTAGTTCACTTACTACCTTGGCAAGACATTTGCTGTACATTCAGCACAACCTCGGCGCAAGCACAAAATTTGTTGTATTCATCCACAAAACGACCATCTGGCAGCGCAAAACTGTTGGTAGCATTACATTTCGCATGGTAATCTGGAGCCGGTAGCATTCCGCCACAGTTTGGCCGGGTTGGAGGGGGTCTTTCTGTTGTGGACTGTGAAGAACCGCCGGTTCTGGCGATGAGCGATGCGACTGCAATAAGCCACATTACTGATGCAGTATCCATTGGCATGGTTATTATTGCGCAGATGGCGATCAACGTGTCGGTATAAAATGAGAAATAAGCCGAGAAAAGATCGAGACGCATTGCTTTTCTTGCATTAGTATAGCCGAGAGGCAAAAAAGTTTCCTGTGCGAGAAGGTGAAAAGCGTACAATCGCGCAGACGAACTTGCACCAACGACGACATCCGGTTGAATTCACGCTGGCGCTATGTCTGAAGACCGCATACTAGTTGTTCGTTTCTGAAACAAGCAAATGAGTTTTCGAGCAAACAATTGTCGATCAAGAAGGCTCCCAGCGTTCGGGCTTTAGGAATACACTGAATGGTTGTTTGCCTCATAGTCAGAAAAGCCTAAGTAAGGAACCTTACTGAATGTCTTACCTTACTGAATGGGGACTTGAAGGTGCGAAAACGTTCCTGTCTATACCGCCCGCCACTGAACAGCAGTTCTGGTGTCCCTTACACCTTGTTTTTTAGTCCAGGAAACGCTCTTTCTGGTGATACTAAAAGTCTAAAGCTATCTTCAGAAATTGAACACACTTCCAACAGCCGAACGTCTTTCCCAAAGCTGTGACAGCAAAAGTCGTTCTCATTCCTTTTGCGTTATACTTCAGCGGCCTTGGTAGCAAGAATAACTAACAGCAAGGAATAACATCCGGTTAAATCAAAAAAGTTCACAATTGCTTCATGGTCCAAGAGGCAGCCGCCGGAAGGGCGCCCGAATTAAGAAACTCCGTTCCATATCAAATAAACTGAAAACCGCCATTTGCTGAAATAAATATTTTCATCCACCAGAAGGTGGCACTGACCCTTCCGTCTACAGTTTTCATATACCGTACATCAATATTACTGCTGCAATACCACTTTCTTATAGTCGTCTGTTGAAAGCGCGTACTTCTACAGCACATGCAGACTACAATATTGCTAACAGTCAATTCCTTATCGTACTCGCGTACACTGGCATTTACATCACTAGTTTTTCGCGTGCTCTTTTTGCAACGATTGGCAATTGTGATTTTCTCTGTGTTGTTTGTTTAACGCTCGCTAACGCTTTTATGCACATGATTGATTGAGCACACACCAGGGTATGCAACTGTTTACGGCCTTATTTGCTTCCTTAGCTTTCGTACCCGAAAATACCAATTAAAAATATGCTAGATTTCACTGACCGACCGCGGTGTTAGGTTTGGAAAGAAATGTTTTCTCGCAAACGATAATTTCGCCACGTACGATGGTTGGTGGCAAAACAACACAAGACAAATGTAGACAGATCGGTGATTTTGACATACCTAATACGTGCGTAGTGCATGAAGACGCGTAAACGGGATGATCTGCCGGCAATCAGAACCACAGCCCGGTTTTAAAAACTGAAGAATCATTACTTTGAAAAAATTCGTAATGAGAACTGGGAAGCTCATGTAAGCCTCACCATTATTGTACTGGACTGCTTTATTAGGTAATTTGAGCAATGTTTAGTCGCAATCATTGGTTATTCGCCATACATATTAAGCATTAAAAATAACCTACTAATCAATATTTTATGGCCAGGAATGTATATAAGGAATGATTTCATGTTTTCAGAAGATTACAGCTGCTGCACTTACGCGCGGACCGGTACGGCTAGTAATAGTACAACAAATGTTTTTCTCAGCACATTTTAAAGAACGTTCCCTTTGCTTTAACTAATTTGGCTTTCCTTTGCAAGATAACAGTGTCCTGATAATGCACCGCGTACTTTCTGTTGTCACTGCAAAAGTCATTGATAAATAAGCGAAACTTGTGTAAATAAGCGTGATATGCACCGATAAGCGTGATATGCGATGCATTCCTGTATGCCACGAATGTCTAGTATGCTGCTGACTGACGTGCTTGCGCATTAATGTTGTTTTATTGCTTTGGTTACTTGATTGTGCGTTCGCTGACCACTGGTTTTCCGGCGGACACGCTAACTGATGTTAAATATTGATAACTTCAGTAGTTAAGCCACTGTTGAGTAGCTAAGCCACGCGCGCCTAGGACTATAACACCAACTTGTGAGTAGATTTAATGCCGAAGATGCAGCTGGTCCAGGAGCAGGCATCCGCACTTTTCCAAAAACAATAAGATTACGATGCCACAAGCGCTTATCGCCGTTATCGGTCAGAACAAGAAGACTGAACAATGCTATAACAAACCTGGGATTAGTTAGAAAAATCCGGCGAGACACGGACGCTCATCATGCAAATACGACAGTCATACACGAGAGCCAAATTTGAGAGCAACTCAGATCCAATAAGAAACCGATAAATAGCGTCATCCAAAGAAACTAGACCTTATCCAACAGTGCATCGTCGGCGCACTTATACGGGGGCGCAATGGGTTCTGATGTGCAATGTGGGCAGCGAATGGCACCTTCCTTGACCAGCTCCATGCACTTGGGGCAGGGCCAGTCAGTCGAGGGCTTCTAAAGCAAAACGAAAATTCACAGATATTACAATAGCACTACCACAGCGATGTGACTTCTGACAAGCTATGATTCCGTCACGCTTTGCTTAAACTGATTTATCCATCGATTACGGTTACAGTGAATCTGAACCAGATTCCGTAGTTAGATTAGCCTGCTAAAGAAGAGATTTGACTTAATTCGAAAAAAGAATTTGTTAGTGAATAATTTCTTGTTGGTTAATATTTAATAGCAACTCAGTCGAAGCACAGAGATGCGGAAATTTTACTTCACGGACAACGAAGTCAAAAAGTGAGTGTAAAGAAGACGAGAAACTTATCAACCTGCTTAATAGTCATTTCATCAGCAAAATACATTGCGAAATCACTTACCTTAGCGGCATCTTTGCGCTTGAATAGGAAAATAACCTTGATAAACAGAAACAGCGCGAACGACACAATCAGGAAGTTGACGACGGCATTGATGAAATTCCCATAATTGAGCGTAATGGCCCCCGCTTCCTTGGCCTTCTGTACCGTCGGGTAGGTGGCGCAGGTAGCGCTATCGTTCTTGTTGCCGTAACGCATAATGATGAACAGATCACCCAGTGCGGCATTCCCTGCCAGCCCGATAATCGGGGAGAAGATGTCGTTAACGAGCGACTGGACGATGGCCCCGAACGCCGCTCCAACGATGAGGCCGACGGCCAGGTCCACGACATTCCCGCGATTGATAAAGTTCTTGAATTCGACGAAGAACCCCTCCACTTTGGCGACGGCCTTTTCCCCAACGGCTATTGTGCGGTCACGGATTTCGTCCATTTTGTGGAAATCTGCTGATAAATACATTGTGTCCGTAAAAGTGTTATGGGTCTTCCAACACAAGCAATAAGATCATAATGCAGGTAAATTATTTGCATGTGTAGTTCCACGGACTTATTACTCTTTACTGTATACATTTTCAAATAAACGAAGCAGAAAAATAGATAACAACATCGATCATCATTAAAGCTAGCGCAAAGTAACGGTCTTTTTTTCAGTATAAGACTTAGCTTAGTAGCGATAAACTAAGGTTTACCAGTTGCTGGAAATACAGTGGTCTCGCGGATGACGAGGCGGTCTTGCGAAGCATTCCGGGACTCCCGTACGGCGGCCATTTGGTATAGCTGTTAAGGTATTTCTCAAATTGGAAAATCAGCTCTGTGGTCAAACTATTCTTCCACAACTAGAAACACGCATGCATGTACGATTAAAGCGCCATGTGAAACGCTTCCAGCATTCAGTTTCCGCATTCCAGGCGCACGCTGATTACGGGATTAACAGTATCAGTGAGATAAGTTATCCAGTATCTATCAATGGAATGGTAAGATATGGATATTGAACATTTGTAATAAAATCTTGTATGATCACAATTCTCTCGCTCGGTCTAAAACCACGAAAGAATGAAATGCTACCTAGTAGTACTGCATGGATCGATCAACATGTATTGCAATTGAATGATTTTGCTCGGTTGGTCCGCTGCGATCAGATGAATGAACACCGATACTCGCATGTTCCTTATTTGAACACCGATACTTTGTTGTAAAGTACACACTTAGATTTGTACGTACTACAATTCTACTTCCCGTTACGCTGTACCTACATCATGGCCGTAAAATACTGGCTCAAGATCTGTCGCCAAACATGTACGTTAACGCACGCTTCTGTGCAAATTTCCTGTACCGGTAAACTGTTTTATTGTATTGATCTAATAGGTGGGGCAGCCAACATGCATAAAAGCTGATAAAACAGTACGACTGTTTAGCATTAAAGGGAAGGAATGCTGTACGATACAGCACTATCGATACTGTATCCAAATACTGGTGTTCAGTTAAAATGCGGACTTTGGTCGTAAAAACGATCGTTATTGAAATGTTCGTGTAATTATTTAGTGTTAAGCACACAACGACTGCATGGGGTGAGACATACATTTTAAAGCAGGAATTATTTCATCTTGATCATCAGGACTACTGATTTTTAATGATTTGAAACTCTGTAACCGATTACGTTTATAGTCTTTTTACGGACGTATTTCAGAACAAAACCATCACGTCATTCCCTGAATCAGCGCATTGAAGAATCACAACTATTTTCGGTTCCGAACAAGATTATTCCAGTGCACGTTGAACGAAGTGCGATGCACTGGAAAGTGATCAATTAAGGACGAGCACTTGGCCGGGGTAGATGAAATTAGGGCTGACGAGGTCATTGTCGGTAGCAATCTGGCGCGCCAATCCTTGCCATATTTCATTCGGATGGTGAAGAGAGTCTCGCCGTCCTCAACGGTGTGAGAGGTACCGCTCACGTCACCATCGCCTTCAACGCTTTCAACGCCTTCATCTACATATTTGTTATTAGTCAGATTAATAATATTGCCAAGTCACCGAAACTGAACACAAGAAAACTCCATCTAACCCATGTACCATCGCTTTGGCGTTTGTCTCTGTTTTGCTGGCAAAAGCCCCACATCCCGTCCGTGCTCATACACGACATGCCCCCGCAGCAGGCAATGTGGGCGGAACACCCTTCGCCCAGCAGTCGGCAGGCATCGCTGCTCCCCATCTGCACGTTAAACATATGTAGCATTTTCACGGGACCGGAAATCTTCTGGTAGGTTTTGTTTTTGTTTCGCATTAAAACACCACTAACAAAAGCGGACTGCAGACAAAGAAAAGGCTGTATGTAATTTTTGACAGTTCAGTTGAAACTTACTGCCAGCAGCAAGACTCCATGGGTGGCAAAGGTCACGTTTAGTCTCATCATAACTTTAAGTAAAGGAATGTTATATATTATAAACGACTGGTTCGAGCGCTTGATCGGAACAGAAGTAGTTTGGTAATGATGGACTGGGATTCTTGTTTCGGTTTATATCCCCCTCTGGTACAGTTTGGATTGCTGGTCACTTCCTGTTATCAACGTACGTGCCGCTTTGCAGATCCACGCAGCCACGTATAAGATGATAAATATCCGTTTTCTGATTCTAACTGACGTAGCAGCTGACCGGACGTCCGAGAAAAGAACGTCACTGGTTGAAATCAGATTATTCAGTTTTATCTTGATCAAAGTGTACTTTAGAGTAGCTGACTGCAATAGTTCTGTGCTGGGTTCGAAGTCGGAGATGCCTACGAATATTACGGTGCAAAGTCTCTCCGTACGTCGGTTACACAGTACTCCAACAAAGTCTTTTTCAAATTTCAACTAACGTTTAACAATGGAAACAGCACCAAAATCGCTTGTTGCACAGCAGTGACTACAGATAGTGACAGTCTAGTGGTATGCTTTTTATTTTAGTGAATGATTCTCGATTTATTGCTTTCCCAGTACATGAATGACGAATAAGATCAAAGTCGGACATACGTATACGTAAAAAGCTTATGTCGGAAATGAGAGTAGCTCAGAGTGCAATGTCGGTTTTGTCTTCCACATGCATAATAAGATCTCAAAAACACAATTAAAAGCCAACTTGAAACGCTTTTTTTTTGTTTTTATAATTACTATTGATTCCATTCAGTGATGTCCTCTGTCGGACGTGCTATCAGTTGCTGCGTCACTTCAGAATGACAGAGCGGATATTTATCGTCTACACGACTTTGTAGCTATAGGGATCTGCTGGGCGCCACGTACGTTGATAACAGGAAGCAACTTGCGTTACATACGGGACCAGAGGGGGATATAAACCAAAACAAGAATCTTAGTCAATCATTACACAATTACTTCTATTCCGATCAGGCGCTCAAACCAGTCATTTGTAATACATAACAGTAAGTACCTGACAGTGAAGATGGGTTTAAACGTGATCTTTGCCACCCTTGTCCTTGGAGTCCTGCTACTTGCGGTAAGTTCAAGTTGAAGTGTCTTTAAAATTACATATAGCCTTTTTTCTGTGTACAGTCTGCTTATGTTACGGATGGTTTAATGGGAAACGTAAACAAAAAACTAACAGAAGATTTCCGGTCACATCGAAGACTTATATACATATTCTGAACGTGCAGATGGGGAGCAGCGATGCCTGCCGACTACTGGGTGAAGGATGTTCCGCGCACATTGGCTGCTGCGGGGGCATGTCGTGCATGAGCCCGGACGGGATGTGGGGCTTTTGCCAGCAAAACAGGGGCAAACGTCAAAGCGACGGTACGTGTGTCAGACCGAGTTATGATCCGTTCACTTTCGGCGACTTGTCAATGTTGTTAGTCTCATCAATAACAATTATGTAGATCATGACGGAAGCGGTACCACACACACCGCTGCGGAAGGCGACACTCTCTTCAACTTCGGAATGAAATACGGCAAGGACTTGCGGCAGGTTGCTCACAACAACAACATCGTCAGACCCTGATTACATCTACCGCGGACAAGTACTCGTCCTCAACTGACAACGTTCCAGTGCATCGCACTTCGTTGAACGTTTCTGTACGCTGGAATAGCCTGATTTGCACCGGGACATAGTAGTGCTTTTGTAATGGTGTTTGTGCTTTTTATTCCGTTAATGACGTCATCTTTTTATTCAAACATGTCTGGAACTTATTGAGGCTTATTGAGGGACTGGAAGGGAACAAAACGTAATCGAGTACAAAGTCTCAAATAAACAAAAATCAGCAGTCGTGTTGATTAAGATGAATTTTCGCTTAAAAATGTGTACGCAGAGGCGGCGCGAGGCCCGGCCGAAAGGGGGGGGGGAGCGTAGACCCTGCCCGCCCGGTTCGCCAGTAGCCGGAAGTGGTTCTCGCCCGGTTCGCCCGCTTTCAGATGATTTTTTTCGCCAGTTTATCAAACAAATTTTTTCCCGCGAGGTCACCGGGGGGTAAAAAAACGGAATAAATTTGTTCAACAACTTGAGGTCTTTTCAGCGACTACGCTTCCAGCTCGCTGTTTTTGCGCGTGTGTTACAAATAGTTGCTCACATACAGCATCAGGGCCGTTACCGGCCACAATATTTTTTTTCGCACCCATGATGTAGGTAAACATGCGCTGACAAATAAATAACACAGATAAAAATATTGACCTTTTTAGATTCGCACATTGGTGCAACTGTCCAAGACGCTAGCGAGCTGTAGTGATGCACAGATGTAAGATCTGTATTAAGAGTTGGGACTACTAAAATTACTATAATATATTAACAGAACTCGACTGCACCAATTGAAAGCTTATCCCGAAGAAAACAAGCTTTTAAATGAACTTAATCAATTCGAACTGATTCGGAACGGGTCCTCTGCACCGCTGCTGCCTAGCCGCGGCAAAAGGGGAAAAGTTTGATTTTTATGCACCTTCCTCAAATCTTCGCCAGTCTCGCACACGATCGGCATTTTGTCAATCGCCAGTTTCGCCCGTTCCCAATCGACCGGTCTTCGCCAGTTCGCCAGGCCCGCCCGTTCCTGGTCTCCGGGCGAATTTTTTAATTCGCCAGTTCGCCCCACCCCCCCCCCCCCCCGCCGCCGCTGTGTGTACGCCTCCCTCCGCATTCGCTGTGCTTGACACTAATGATTGCAAATAATTCACCAAATTACGTGACATATTGCATAATTATGTATTGCTATGACTGTAAAGATGCAGTATGGTCTATGGCAAAAGAATACCCAGTGTATACAGACCCAGTGACCCAGTGAACCAGACCCAGTGACCAGGTCACTATATACTTGCCGCATCGCGCGTCCCACTCACAATAGGTATACGTGTGCAAACCAAGGCTGATCCAAAAGCAAGCAAATAAGATAACAAGAAAAATTAGGGAATATCTCTTTACATAATCAATAAAATGCGAAAAGTTTGTGTCCGCGTGTAACTAACAATATTTCACATCATTTTACAAGTTTTGTTGCGTTTACGAAGCGTACATTTGATGCACAGGTGAATGTACGCCTGTGCAAACGTTTGACCAACAGAGTACAAAGCTGTAATGGTTACTATGCTAAGGTTCTTAGCAACGGTATTCTTACTGTCAGTAGAAGACCATTCATTCTAGATCAGTCAGTCTATCGAGCAGCTGAATAAAGGTTTACGGAATACACCACAAAAGCCTTGTTCGTAAAGCTGATGAAATTTCAAAAGAACTTTAAGGTTTTCAGAATTTATTTTAAAACTTCTGATATGCACCTTGGCGCGGAAAACGTTTTTTCCCTTACAACTGCTCTCACAAATCCGCACGAGGAAGCGCAATTGGCGCCCGCTGCACGCTAATGGTTCACCACCACTACATTTTCGGGATGGCAACTACCCCAAGAAAAAAGTGTAAGCGTTCTGCGCGCGCGGCATGCATAGTGGAAAAACCGCAGCAGATGTTTCGGACAGTCGAAGGATCTTCAACAGCATTCGCTTTCAACGACGATATCATATCAATCAAACACACCAAAACCCACAAATTTCGCTTAGCAAACATTACATCGAGTGAACAGCAACAGAGAAACCGGAAAAAAATATAGGCTAAGGTGTTGGATTTAGTATCGCGCAATTGATCAGGCTACAAAGAGACCATGCGCATGAAAAAGTTCACTGACGAAATATCAGTCCTGGTCACCCACTTTACACCGAGCCTGCAACGACTATGGCATTGGCATTGGCACAGGCAACTGCGGCAAGCATTGATCGCCAACAGAGAAACTACTGTGATTTTGCAAGGGTTAAAAGTGGACAGATTCTCGGTCGTCCACTGCCTTCTGCTGAACTTATGTTCTGCAGTGCATTAGGGATTTTGACTCTGGATGATCTTGAGAACCTGCCGAAGTCGCCAGCGGCTCAACAACGCTATAATGACAAAAAAAAACTATAATGTGCAGGAAAGACTTTCATTACGTACCCAAAAGACGCGGAGCACGCAGTGACATTCTGGGTTGTGTTTGTTGAAATGGGCATAATATTGCTTTCCAGTCTGTCGCTTTGGTCCATTTGCTTCCACACCTGCTCTGGTTACTGGCATCAGTTCGCGCTTGTTGAATAGTTAACGTGATCGATCGGCTCTCATGACCATTGGCAGGTTTCCCGTTAGAATGTGTACGCGATATGTGTAATTTTGTCTGAAAAGCTGCATTGTGAAGCAGACTATAATCGCACATGGTCGCAAAGGACATCAGGATGCCGGTGAGGAACTCGCTCAAAGGGTGTGAAGACGTTAGACTGAGAACAGTGCCAGTTAGGACCACAGTGTCCAGTCGAGTATATTCACTTCCTTCGAAAACATCTTTAAGTATCATGTTGTGTTGTGGATCGCTGCGTTCATTGGTAAAAACGGAGACTGTCAGCAAAATAACTCGCATTTTGCTGCGGCACATGACGCAGTAGTCCTGGCAAATATCGCGATGGATGGCTGTGAACTCGCACTTGTACATGTGTTGCAGAACATCCTGTAGTTACAAAATCCCGGCACAGTGTACACACGCGGCGCACCTTTATCTACATCAGCGTACCCAAGCAGTCAAGGTTGTCGGCCACCAGATGACATGGTAACAACTGATTAATCTTGGGACCCCAGCTCACTCGGTGATACACCTGGGATGGAATATCATGGATATTGCGGATTCGAAACCGGCTTAGCTCCATCTTATTCATTGGGATCCGGATCTGTTTGTCGTGCACACGGGCCCTGACGGCTGTGTTTGTTGATACAGACACCCGAACAAACGCATAAACACAGCCGCCACAATGCAGAACGTTGGTTAACACTCCTTGAGACCATTTCCAGCGTTCACGCCAATTTGGACGAAAGAGTACTTCGACGGCCGAGTTTTGCGGTTTAATTTCGTCGCACGTTGAATTGGTGGGAATTACCAGTGCACATTTTTTAAACAAATGGTAGATCTTCTCGGCCGGCACTACAGCGATTCCCTATCCTTCGCACTGGAAATCGACGAGCAGCGTAGCGCGCTGCTTGCCCATAACAATACCGTAAAGAAATAATCCGTATTTAAGGAGGAAGTCTTATCGAACGTAACGTCAGCTACGCTATCAGGAGTTGAGAAGAAGCGTTAGTAAAGTGTTAGTAAACTACCTCGAGAAACTCACTCAAGGAAGGACTAGTGCCACTGAAGCCTGTTATCAAACGCGTGGCACAATCGCGATTTTCCGAAATGAGTATTTGGCTGCTCTCATCGCTAAAGAATGAGAACGAACCAGTGAAAAATCCGGAGTGCGTAATGAAACCAATACGGAAACCGTCGCCGTAGACGAGCACACCGATACCACGAATGAATTGATAGTCCTGCCGATGAACATTACCAGATTGCTCTTCGTCAAGAAAAAAACCGTTCCTGCACTGATCAAAACCAAAACCCTGTGTCAGGGGTGCATTCTCAGACCAGTGAATATGTGGGAAAGTTGATAAAGGATTGTAAGTATATTTGCGCCTCTTTACGGGTAACTGTGTCTTCCGCATTGGTGGGTCAGGGCGCACTATCACCTCTAGTAAAGGGCAGGGTCCGAAACATGGCCCTGGCCTTGGCCGGTGGCATAGGCCCATGGCCCCGGGCCAAGAAAATCTGGGCAGGCCACCGGCTAAAACCTGGCTACGGCCCCGGTAAAATCTGGCCTTACATAAACAGCACTCCGTGTACATAGTACCAAGGATGGCGCGTACGTTTTCCCACTAATGGCGTTAGCCTAGAGCTGAATATATGTACACATGTACAGTATGAAGTGACCGCGTACGCAAGATCTGGCCTTACAAGAACAGCACGCCAGAATCCAGTTGCGGTAACGAGGAATGGTACAAACTTTTCCCAATACTGTAGCCGCGGGATCAAATGAGTCAGAAATTTCGCCCTACGCGGACAATGCCCTACACGGGACTGGCAGTGTGATGAGTGAGAGAAGGCAGAGTAGGATTATTCGAAGCGCATATCTCCGAATACACGGCTCTGTGACTCATTTGATCCCGCGCGTACAGTAAGAGAAACGCACATACAAGAAACCGCGCAGTGACCACGCACTCTCTCATAAGACAATGCTATTGCTGGCTACATCATACATAGAATGTACATAAGAATGTACATAGAATGTACGGTAATTCCCAGCTGATTTTGGCAACTGTTCCTTCGCGTGCCAACTGCCAACTGGGACAACTTTTTCATTTGATTCGGCATATCTTGTTGAGTACATTGTGAAGTCATGAATAAAGCCCTCCAGTATGTACATATAATATCATGTACTGAAACTGTATTCCAGTTCACGCAGACGAAGCTTGACCTTTGCGATACTTGCAGAGGCCGTACTCTGGTGCACAGATGTTTTAATGCAAAGCGCTAGCTGAGTACTAATACGCGTAGCAAGATGTCTATCTAACGGTAACATTACCTAGTGTAACCGCTGGGACCCATCCGTAGTTTCGTAGCTCCCAGCGTATCTAAGTTCGGGTGATTTTCTACGGTGGTTAGCTTTATCGTACACATTTTTCTGGAATTTATTTGTTGGGTTCCTAATTTCTACAAGAACACTCACAACATATTACTGCTCGTCTTACTACTGGCATCGGACAGTCCTGTGTCGAGAATCTTGTGTTTATCTTCGACGTCAATTTAGAAATCGTTATCTTGGTCGTCCTATCGTCGTCGCACAAATTCGGTGTCCGGGTTGCCACTCGTTAGTCATGAACACAGTAATCAAGATGTAAGTAGACTAACGGCAAAAACACTTGACGCAGATTATTCCAGCGCGTGATGATCGGTTTGGAAAAACGGATGCATGGCAGTGCGGAAGAATGATAACAATGCGCCAGTGCTTAGTTGCTGATGGTGCCAACTTCTTTGTCTACAGAGCTGCTCTAAAAATTGTACGCTGCGCTGCCATTGATGCGATCATGATACATATATATTATTATTTTCTCATCCATCCAGTGCAAAAAACGAACATTCCTATTGTGAGTGACTAATATGCCCTGATACAGCTAGTGATATTTACATTCTGCAGTCTGCATCATGTAATTATGGCGGGCGGTGCCCGTACTTAATGGAGATAACGAGCAGCTTTCAGCCGTTGTACATGATTTTCACTGATGCTGTGGTCTAGGCGTACGCAGCAAGTGGTTTTACAAAAGAATAATAATTATTATTGTGCCATAACGTTATTGTAATAATAGCGAAGCTTGTTGTTGTTGTCTGAAAAACATCCCGAACAAAGGTTTCTGGTATGTGCGGTGTGTCAAGGCATACCTAGCAGTAATATTGATTGTAATTTATTATGCGGAGACGTACGGCATACTGCGAGGATGATTTCCAAACAAATTGAAGCTTCTACCGAAATCTTTCGATGCCAGTGGTAAGACATGCAGGCTCTTTTATCTATGGTACTGCGGTTGTTTTACCAGAAATTATTAACTCGACGATTAATTCTAATACCTTTTTCTGTGATAATGCACACGGCTATGCTGAGATGCTCGTCACCTTCCATGCATCGCAACGCAAAATATCAAAGCTAATTGGCTTAATCGGAGCACATCATGTCTATAGAACCATATCAGATTCTATGGCACGCGCGGCATTAGGTGTAGTATGATGCGATGTAAATAATTCCATCACGGAAGGTCATCTTAATAGGAGACAGCGCATCAACGGTACGCGGTTACTTCATATTGTACATGTGTACATATATTCAGCTCTAGACTAACGCCATTAGTGAGAAAACGTACGCGCCATCCTTGGTACTATGTACACGGAGTGCTGTTTATGTAAGGCCAGATTTTACCGGGGCCGTAGCCAGGTTTTAGCCGGTGGCCTGCCCAGATTTTCTTGGCCCGGGGCCATGCATGGGTCTATGCCACCGGCCAAGGCCGGGGCCAGATTTTAGACCCTGCCCTAGTAAAGGAATTAACTTTAAAATCAATCAAATTTCGGTCATATATTGGTACATATTATTTCGTAATTACAAAACTTCGTTAAGATTACTGATTCCTCAAGGCTTCGTGTGCCATAACTCTATGATTTGTTGTAATACTTATGTTTGTACCCCGACTGTTTCCATGTTTTCGCAGCAAGCAGTGGTGTGTTGTCAAAACTGATTCTAGCTGCCGCGGCAAATTACTGTTTGCTTGTTAGTATTACTCAGCTGAAAAACCTCCTTCGAACGCTTACGCACCACGCAGCATATATTTTGTTTACTATGTACAAAGATGGCGTGGAGTCGTCCAATTGGTAGCTGGACAGCAACGGCGCGTAGGCTGGGTGAAGTACGTTGTTTGTGTGCGAACAGTGCGCGGAACCGTGAACAGTACAATGCCATCAGTTTTACTAATACCCTGGTACATAACGCAATGGTTTTTATAGGTAAATTTAATGAAGATGTAACTAGTCCGAAAAATGCAACATTTGAAACAAAACTGATTACAGCCACCAAACACAATGACAGTCAGACGCAAGAAACTGGATAGCTGCTAAAATACCTAAATCCGGATAACTGCCCGCAAAACTGTTGAAACCAGAATACAAAAATTTAGCCATGCGAACCAAAGTAAAAAAGCCGCCGGTTACGAGATTATGGTTGCTGGGCAATAAAAACAAGTAAATGCGGTAAAAATCAATACTACTACCGATTAGAAAACAACCGGGAAAATCCCAGGCGATCCACAAACGTCAACCATGCCACTACGAAAGTACATAAAAATAGACACACTTGAGAGCAGTTCAGATCCAATGAAAAGCGACCAATGAAGAAGCGTCGTCCGCAGAGATTATGCCTTAGACAGCAACGGCTCGTGGACATCGTCCACGTATTTCAGCAGCGGCGCAATGGGTTCCGCGGTGCAGTGGGGGCAGCGAATTGCGCCTTCCTTTACCAGTTCCTTGCACTTGGGGCAGGGCCAGTCAGTAGAGGGCTCCTAAAATAAAAACCACAAATCTAAACAGATGTATAAAGAGCATGAACGACTTCGCAAGCACGAGTGCGCGATAGAGCTCCCGGTGTTTCTGGAAGCTTATAGTTAAAAGAATTCCGGCTGAGCACATTTATTCCATTTATCGACGAGCATTTCTCATGGTTAAAATAAATCGTTAGGCTTTCGTTTTCTGTCAAGCTCCCGAGCACGGTTCACTGTCTAATTGTTAAATGCTGACATAAATGTCGTAGTTAGTTCGAAGATTAAGTCTGGATAAATTGAAATAATTAAGCATTATTTATTTCACAACGTATTTAGTATAACAGACAAACGATGCAATGGAAACATTCTTGTACGGACAGTAAGCCCAAGGTACAACTGTACAAGGAAAACACGAGCAACCACTACGATAGGTTGACTAAATCACAAACCTTAGCGGCTTCCTTGCGCTTGAACAGGAAGATAACCTTGATGAAGAGGAACAGCGCAAACGCCACAATCAGGAA
>JAQGAU010002560.1:0-15181 GCA_034698045.1 Paramacrobiotus richtersi
GAGCGATTTTTTATTTTGGCGGGCATTTTTTCCATTGTTTAACGAAGATTTTTGGTTTTGGCGGGAAAATTTTTCAAGATTTTGAGCGTTTTTTCGCCATTTTCGGAACGGGCGAAGCGGGCGGAGGGGTTTCTCGCCCCCCCCTTCGGCCGGACCTCGCGTCGCCGCTGAGAGTATTTAACACAAGCGAAAGTTGCCGACACCCTGGATACGCTTATCATCCCAAGACGTGAACGGCATCGCCTGAAACATATCATCCATGCCGAGAACTAAGCCGAAGACGGCGCTGTGATTGAGATGAGGCTTCCAGGCGACGCCGATGCGAATATTGCGAGCAGTGCCGTTCTTGATGTCCCATTCAAACCAGCAGGCACTCTTGATGGAAAATGAGAGGGCGTTGCGCTCTTCCACAACAGCTTCAGGAAGCGCCATAGTCTTGCCCGAATGTTCGTTGTCGTAGGACGCGATTCGGATATGTAACTGGCCGTTAACCAGTTGCCGCAGAAAGGCACAACATCCCGGTGCCAGATCCGGACGGGCGAATAACCACAGGTCATTAAATGACGATCCTTCAATGAGACCGCTGCCCAGGGCAGTCATCAGCTTGAAACAGCAGACAAAGGGAGCCGCCATGGGAGTGCGTGGCGCCGCTATGAATGCGAGTACAGGCTTGACGTCAGCGAAAAGGAACTCAAAGATAGCGCTGGCCTCATCGCTAGTCAGTACTTTATCCTACAACGACAAAAGAGATACCACATGGACATGGTACTGTGCCCATCATTACTACGTTCCCGACTCAGCATGTTAATTCAATTTGTACTGCTCACTCACGCCGACAGAAGGGGTATAGGATGACCCTCACTCAGACCTCAGCTAACATGTACTTAACTCTCACATCTTGTACATCAACACGAACAGGCTAGACCATACAAAAACCATAAACCGGTATGCCCAAGCCCATTTATCCATTAATTTTACGGTCTGACCAGGGGTGAGGGTACGTGTGGCACGGTGTGGTGACATCACCGCTCTCCGAGCCTACGGCTCTCGCTTCCATTCACTTGCCACATATACACTCACTACTGGCCAGACTGTAAAAAATGGACAAACTGCCCGCGAATACAGTATCCGCTCACCTTTACAGGTCCATTGGCCAATTCAGTGGCGCTAAACAAAGGGAAGCGGATCGAGTGCAGCAACGAGCCAAACGCATCCCGCAAGGCGCTCCCCGTGATAGCCCCTACGTTATGTTCCATCCATCTACAAAGCAAAGTTTATAGGTGCCTATATGATACAACCATACGCTTCAAGTACGGTCTGTACCGGCGAACACCTTGGTAGATTTCTAACTCTTTAGCGTTCAGATAGGCGTAGTCCACAACTGTCTTCAAGCAATCAAAAGAAAGGCGGGGGAAAGCGTCTCCTTTCATGACATCAACAGTGCACAGGGCGATCCTGGCAAGCGCAAGAGTGGCCAAGTCCTCTTCGTCCGTCTGGTAAGCCTACAGAAAACACCATATCCGGCCCGTCAAAACCCGCTCATCACGTGACATGTTCACAGTCAGACAACTGCGTTCTGTTAATCGGCATGTCACCTACATACCCACTGAAGAATCACGCAGGAGTCCTTTTTCGAGCGGATGGTATGAAACTGGATATGATCCCGACAGCTGCGCGCCAGTTTGTCGACAAGGTACTTCTTGGCACAGAACAGGGTGTCCAATGCATCCTCCAGGCATTTATCATCCCAGTCAATGTTCTCCCCGTACGCGTACCTGCAGTTACAAACATGCAACTTTTACATTTCAAGTTATTTCTAGCTCTTATCTCACAAACCCCTTTCAACCCCCATTCTGGCCCTTAGGACTTTCCAAAAGCGAGACACCAAAACTCTCTATCGAAAATACGTTGGTTTTACATGCTTCTAAAAGTGTCACACTGTGTCGAAACTCCTCCGTGAATTCCGCAAAATTACCACACAAGCTCAATCGATTGCACCCTTGGCAGGAGCTGTTCTTGGTCTGTCTGTCGAATAAATTCATCTGCCTGCTGTTTACTGTTGATGGGAAATACCGCAACCATGGCGGAAACAGCTGAGACTCTAAGTCTCCAAGGGTTCCTTGTTTACGAAATCTCTTAATGGATATGCTAGTTGTTAAATTTCATTTTGGCTGTTTTACAAACATACATAAGTTATGTGTGCGAGTAACGAAGTCTTAGTAAGCTCTGGCGTCCCGCTCTGCGAAGGTACCCTTGTCAGATTTACGCGCGTACGCCAGCGGAAGAGCCCGGTCCACCTGTTGGCGCGTCCCGTCAGTCTGTTTAAATGTCTTCAGCTCACAAGTCAGCTACATGAATCCGCACATCCGGTTGAATCTACTGGATGTGCGCGATGTACAACATAATAAAAGGCTCGATTCAGTTTACAAAAAGAGACTATAGTATAGGGGCGGGGAGGTAGCCCTCCCCCCACCCGCAGCAAAATGTAAGAAGGGGTGTACAATGCGAATGTCTGGACTGGGATCAACGAAATTTAAAGCGATCCTGATCTGTGGATTCGTGTGATATTTAGAATGATAACATCCCCCGAGCAGCCTAGCTTGTAGGCACCTAGGGGTTGGGGGTGGCGGGGGGGGGCGTTCCCGCATCGAACCCGTCCCGCATGTAGGGCGGAACAACTTGTTCTGTACTTACCGGAGCAAGTACTGGAACGCCCTTGGACTCACGTCTGGAACCTTGATAATATCGTCCGTTTGGGGGAATGAACCGTAAAACATGGCCTGGAACATCGAGCTCACCATTGCCAAAATAAACCTTCAAAAAACCGGATAAAATACAGTGAGAATCTACATGAAGGAATGAAGATCCATCCGTCAATTTTGTCGAACCCGGAACAGACACGGTAGCTGGTACTTGTTCGCTGCACTTACTTATGGCACTTGAAGGTTTTCTGCGGTTCGTCCTTTCCATCTCCGACTAAAAACGTCACATCGCTGGGGATCTGTTCGTCGGGATGCTCGAGCAGATAGCGAGCTCGCTTGCCAATGTGCTTGCTGGAATGCCAGTCCTTTACTCCCTTTGCTGCGGATCCTTCAGACATTTTGATCTGATTGTAATTAGTAGACCAGACAAAAACCCCACTGCTGCGCTACTGCGAACGCGTCTCACGATAAAGCAAAAAAAGTGTTGAATTACGGTAACCGTAATATCCTTAGTAATATAGCTGTTAAACGATAGCTTATATCGTGGCTTATGTGTGGAAGTCACTGAGAACAGAATGCACCAACGCTGACAGAAACCAGGATCTGGATATGTTAAGGAGAAAAATGTCCAATCATCTGGAATTAACTCTGGAAGACTGAAAAGTATCTATGAGCGAAAAAGACCAAGTCTGATTTCCTTAAGGGGGGAAGAACCGATACAGTCACCTAACCGCCACCCGTTGCGCTGATTGCTGAACTGCTGGAAGCCGGAAATCAACAATGGTCCAGCAGCTTTAGCCTTTAGGTATAAATTATTAATAGAGCAAAGGCGCTATCCGTGTCGATAACATCGGTGGCTTGAACAGAGCAACGCCCGCGCGCGGATGCACGCAACGCACGGCTGTTATTCAAGCCACCGAACGCAGAAATGCTTATCGCGGTGGATAGCGCCTTTGCTCTAATGGCTACCACCACCACGGGTGGAAGCGATTGACGTAATATTTATGTTCACTTTACAAAATTCCCGGAGGAATCCCCTGAGGCGTGGACCAATTTTGGATAGTTTAAAAACAAAAATATATATTATGTACTTTTCAATAAAAAAGTTTCGTCGAAATTTGATATCGTGCTTTGCGAAAGGACCCTTTTGAGCACGATTACATAGTTGCACAGGTACAAAGAATCCTAGATCAACATTTGCACTCTCTTGCTTAACCTTATCATCGTTTTTTTGTGATTGAAACATGGTAGAATTGAGTGCCGTGAATGATTTCCGCTATGCCAACCTAAAAATTTGTTAAAATCCGCTTTGAGGAGCACAAATGCAGCATTGCAGTGTTGGGACACGTACCTGCTAACTTCGGCGTTCGAATCCCTCGATCATCAATCAGAACAGCGCTTTTCTTTAGTCTCATTAATTCTGACACAAACGTGACGTGCCGACCTAACATCCTAATGCAAAAGACAGCTAGACAAACAGTTCTGTCAAAATCATACCCTGATGAGAATCGACAAGGCTGTAAACTTCCGGTTTGTCTGGATATTATTGTTACATGATTGAATTCGCGGTCTTGTTACCCTGTCTTTTTAAAACCATTGGCGTATGCTAAGCAGTTAATACATCTTTTGTTCGTGTATCGATCGCAACAGATGGAGGCCTTGTGACTGCAGGAAAACGTCCGGTGCTGACGGTGCCTCTCAAATGATCAATGCCTGACATTGCCGGCGGTTGTGTACAAATGCCATCTAATATTCTTTTCAACCTGTTTGCTTTATCAAAAAAGGTAACCTCACCAATGTGACTAACTGTTTATTTCTGTTCACATTGATTGGTTTTGAAAATATTTATCACGGTTAGTGGAAAGAAAGCGATATCGTTATTGGTAAGCGTAATAATAGTGTATGGTTTTTCCGGAATCTTTTCAACCGCGCTTCACGATACCGTAATGCCTTCAGGCAAGTCGTTGTAAAATTTGAACCTTTCTTCAATCAACGAAATAACAATCGAAAACCTTTGCATTGAAGAAATATGTTTATTTCCTTGGTCTTGTTCGAGTTAACAAGAACCATATCGTTTACACGAGTATGAGCAACACAATGAACATATATCTCGCACTTCGACATTGTCGCATCTATGGCTTTTTCCAGTAATATCAATGGAGAATTCCTAGGTACTTGTTATATAAGTGAAGGATCTTCAGCGAAAGAAAGCGAGCCTAAACCCTTCCTCCCCAATTGATCATCATGAATACCACTGGAGTGTCTGTTCCGCTCAATATCACGAACTACACATCATCAGCGTCAACTCGCGTAGTTTGGCCCTTCGACTCAATAATGACCCTGACATGCAGCATCCTAATGGCCATCCTAAACTCCTCACTAGCCGCAGTATTCCTCACCAGATCGGAGATCCGCTCGTCCTTTACGACATACTTGACGGCTCTACTGATCTTCAACGCCTTAGTAAGCATCCACGGTTTTCTCAACGTGATCAAGTCGCGCTACCCTGTGTATATGCGGAATCCTCGTCTGTGTGATTTTCGATTGTATGTATCATGGGTGATTACGGGAATCCCGTTGAACCTCCACGTCCTTATCACGATCAACAGGATCTGGGCTATTGCGTTTCCCGTGTCGTACCGGAATAAACACTCTCCAAGACTTGCGTGGACATTGGTTCTACTTGTTGTGTTTTATGTGCATACTGTTTGTTTACCGGGGGTCATCCTGGATGCGTTGTATTACCGTTTCCCGGTAGAGAAAGGGTGTTCCATTAACTCGTTAGCCTTGCCGAGATGGAACCAAATGACAATGATCTTGATTTACGAGTTCCCGATTGTATTTATAAGTGTCTCTTGGGTGTACCTATTGCTGAAACAAAGAAGAAAACGAAATGTAGTTGGAAATCTAACAAGAATCGCGACCGTTGTGGATGATGCATCGGGACAGACTCCAGACACCGGGATAAAACTACGGCCAAGGCGACAAAGATTCTCGAAAGGGTTTGTCGTATTTTCTACGCTAACCGTGAGCGCGGTTTTGTGTTGGACGCCGTATGAGACGTACTACGTTATTTGGGCGTTCGCTGATCTGAATGAGACAGATAGACGTTTTATAATGCTTTGTTTGGGGTTGTATTTGATCCAGCCTGTTTTGGATCCGCTTTTAATTGTGCTAACTATGCCAGATTTGAGATGGACCATCCAGCACGTTTTAAGGAAATCTCTGTGTTGTTGCTCTAAAGCTTGACTGTTGAAAACCTGCAGATGTGTATAATAAAGACGTCATATACTTCACGCGCGTCTCACGCACTAAAGGGGCAAACGTAACGTTCGCCGAGTCAGAATCGGCCAAAATCCCAAGCTCTTAACGACTGATCATGCGGCTGCGGTTTTTATCCGAGTATACTTCAATACAGCCAAGAATTCAAGATAGCGACCGGCATCCTTGAGTAAGAACCTTTCCTTGTAATAAAACAAGATACTAAATGATTTTGTTATGGTACCTTCATTTCGAACAGTATCAGTTAACGGCAAAGTTCTGTTAAATTTTGTGGTAAATACAGGATATCAGGTTTTATCAGGTCGCGTTACGGCTCTTGAATATGCGTTTCGCTACAGAAAAAAGCTATGTCAACTGGCGTAGAGAAGAGCTAGTTCTGCTGCCGTTCTGTGCTGTTTACACGGTCACCTTCGGTGACAATGAGTATGGCCTCCTCGACATACTGTACGAGCTGTTCCGTAGTCGGAATATGATTGCTGTGTCCCAGCTCGATAAAGAGAATCCAGTTGGTAAGTACCATGCCGGCGACCTGCAAACAACTTGTTCATAATGTCCCATCTGTAAGTTTCACGATGGACAACTGAAAGTAATAGAAATCTTACCATGAGGCACGCTTCACGCGTAATTATGAAACCTCCAATGGAGGCCCCGACGGGAGTACTCTTTGACTCTTCCAGTAATGCAGCAGTCTCTTCAAATTCCTTTCCATACATGGTCGTGACTGAACGTAAAACAGGGATCATTGCCAAGCCCTGGAAAGAAATGCGTAAGCTATAAGGTCACCGGAAAGCATAACCAAAACCACACATTTTCATGCAGGCGGACCGCTATTGTGCCGACTATTATATAAATGACTCCACAACGAACCGCTTCGGTGACATTTGACCATAATATTTCCTGGTTTAAGGCATAGTTTTTCCCCAGCTCATAGGTCCAAATCAGTAACAAGGCGAAACCCTTGAAGGTGTATAGAAAAATGAATCACGAGAAGCATCCATTAAAAGAGATCGCAAGTTCCCGAACTTTTTTGTATTGTTTCAATAATACAGCAACTTTTCCCGGATCACCAGATGATGATGTGATGTTCGCCCGGACGACCTGAAGAAGTTCCGCCATTACGGCCGCAATGAACCAAACTTCACTATAAAGGACTAAATTCGCAGAAATACCAAGCCACCAATAGCCGTTACACAGTGACATCAGAATAACACAGCTCCTAGAACAGCAGTTTTTGATTGGTTTGCTAAACATCGTCGAGAATCCATTAGCAAAAACTCCATAAGTCGTTGCTGCAAAGTGTAGTGAAAACCACATTCCAATCAAAGCCAAAACTGTAAGTTGCTTCTTTTTTGTGAAATAAGTGCTGAATATGCCATCGATTTCGCACGCTGTCTTCATTATGTCGACGCTAGTCATCCACCCAACATACACCGTAAATATGGTAACGACGGAGTCCAGCAGATTACTGATGCAATGAATTAAATCGGTAAAATTCGTAATGTGTAGCTGATTATTGTAACTCCAGATCGCACATATCTGCGCTGCGATCACCGCTATGGTCTGCACGATTCCGAAACAATCGGCAAACTTCTTATTCACTGATCGCAAAGAATAGAGCTTCCAAGGAAATCGGCTATATCCAACGAGCCAGAGGACTGTCATCCAGCAGCGGAATAATTTTGCGACGAAGCCCAGACCAGCCATAGCACTTAAACGTTCTCAAATTCGGATGCTGAATATAGCCTGAAGCCTTGAACATGTAAATATATCAGATGCCCAATGCGCAGTAGTACTATCCCAAACTCTGGTTGTGATGCTTTATTTATAGGTCAAATGACTTAACCAATGATGATAACCGATACGGCCATGTTCTCGACGTTATAACAGTCTGAGCCTGGCTTTGTTTAAAGTTGGATGACGCTGACAAATCATCCAGTTCTTCTTCAGCTGTATTTGGGCAATGGTTTGACATTTCGTGTGCGTACCTGCATAACTAAGGCACTGACAATGGTAGAACGGTACTTGTATGCACGTTGTAGTTTCCCTTGGTGAACAATATTGCCAACTCTCAGTTTACATTATCCCTCGGAACTTTTTATTAAAGGTATGCTGAACAATAACGGCACAGTTAATTCAGTAAAACAGTTAGTTATAGTTAACAGTGATTATCGAATCCATAACGCACCGGCTCCCACCTTTCAAACGTGTTTCAAACACACAGGTTTTAATGCTATGAGGTCAAGGTCAAAGAGACAAGAGCCACATGATAAACGCCTGTTACCGTATTATCCCAGTTGTGCTCCATTATATGAAACAAGGTTCACTCAAACCGGCCTGTACATGCTGAAGTTTAAAAAAAGCTCATTGATCTTGGGACGATCGAGCTGCACGGAAGAGAATTTTTTGTGACAAAGGGACAGGAAGCGTGTTACAGTTCCTGTCACAATGCTGACATTTCCCAGCCGTAAACGGGACAGCGAGTTACCATCATACTTTTTTTGCTGTTCTACCTTAGAAACGGAGAATTATCAGCGAAGGCAGCAGAAAGTACAGAAATGTGTTGTAGAACTCTGCGTTTACTGTACACCAACCGAAAGTAGCGATTTACTAGTCATTTCACTCAGCTTCCTATGTACAGTGATATGAGTTATGACAGCACTGGAATCACGTTTTTCCAACGCCCAAAGTAAACGTCTAGCTTTCGCACAAGAGCTAGGTTTCACGATAGTGGTTGCGTTTTGTTTAAACCGATGCAAACAGTAGCGGCATCACTCTGAATAGCTTCGCTGAAGGAACGAATAAGCCAGTCCGGTCGAGGAACTTGACCGCCGTGACCAAGCTCCCCAAATAGGATTATGTTAGTGAAGACCACTCCGGCCACCTGTAGGAAAATGCAAGGTTATGCAGTTGTAAATATTACTGGTGAATCAGATGGCCTTATCAGCATACCGCAAGAGAGAGTTCGCGCGTAATCATCAAGCCCCCAGCGGACACACCTCTAGGAGTCCGTTTCACGCTATCCATTAATCTTCCAATTTCTTCGAGGTTCTTTCCATGTACTGACGAAACCAGCTTTAGGAGAGCTGAATCGCTTGCATCTGCGCAACAAGCAAAACAAAGGATTTTTTTATTAAAGGATCTATTAACAAGCTGTAAAATATGAGAAGTCTGCTTACCGCCTCTCCAAGCCTGACGAGTACCACAATGATTACTGTAATTAAAACCAAACAGCCAGCCATTTCAGTGATGCTTGACCAGACTAATTTCTGTTCTTTTGCGTAGGTTGCGCCAAGCTCGTATGCCCACATCACTAGCACAGTAAAAAGACGAAATGTATAAACGAAATTGTGGACAGAAAAAAGCCTATCGAACCGCTTGACATATTTTCGGATAGTTTGATAGTGTTTTATTAGAGATACAGCATCACCTGGGTTCAACACTGAATCACCAAAATTTTCGCGTATCAAGCTGAGCGATTCTGTCAAAACAATGAGTGTAAACCAGATCAGAGTCTCGAATAAAAGTTTCCACCAGGCACTCAGCCGCCAGTAAACAGTTCTAAGGAAAACTATAAGATCGCGCAACCCGCATCACGACATTCTGCGATCCCGATATTCAAATATGTAGGAAATGCTGTAGGCCATTAACAGGGCGTGAAATAAAAACCACAACACGAGAACAGACTACGCTGCTTTCTTGGGGAAAAATATGAACCGAATACCTGATCCGCATCAGCAATCAAGATGACCAGTTTGGGGCCGGCGAACCACGCAATGTACATAGTATATACGGAAATAGCTGGATCCAGTAAGTTGCCGATGTCGCGAATTATGATGTTAAAGCTGGTAAACTGAACTCGCGTAGTGTAACCGTATAAAAAGCGTATCCTTACTGTAGTCATGCGGAGAGCTTGCACAATCCCAAAAGTGTTTAATAACCATGCAAGTCGCATTGGAATCATCGGATACAATTTGCTAGGAAAGGGACTGAATCCCATAGTCCATAATACTATTATCCAAAAGTGGTACACCTTGCTGATAACACCCATCTGCAATTTTGAGGTACGGGCTTTTTCGAGTTTGGTACTGAACTATTGTACATGAACTGTAAGTGCACACTCAGAAACCAGACATCGTACTGTTGCCACGTCGTTAGTTTTATGCCTTTTGTTTCAGTCATGTGAAAAGCGGTCTCACATATCAATCGTATGTCTGGCGGATCGGAAGTGCATTAATTCTCTCTTTTCACAATAGTTCCACTGCACTGGAGTACATGCGAGACCAGCTCACTTCTTTATTTGTTTAACCGCCACCATCTGATAGCACTAAAGGTCACGGAGAAAGCTTGCTTTTTGCGTCAGAAATTCATGCACCTTGATAGCGTCAAAATATTTCTCAACTCTTTAGTCGTCAAAACAATTAAGACTGGATCCAGCACCGGCTGAATCCAGTACAAGACCAAACAAGCGTCAACAAATCTTTTACTGGTTTCACTGATAGATACGAAAGCCATTACTGTATAATACGCTTCGTACGGTGTCCAGCAGACGATTGCACTAATCGTCAGTGTCGAATAAACCAGGAAACCTTTGCTGTAACGCGGGCTTTTCCTTCTCGGAGGCGCGCTGCTATCAAGTGTGGAACCTCTTACAGTAGCTTCCCGCGTAATGGTTTGTACCCGGCTCTTTCTTTTTCCCTGGTGTAGCAGCAAACAGATCCAGGATACGGTCATGAACACAACCGGGAACAGATAGATAAGGAGCATCGTCGTCTGATTCCATTTTAACATGCCCTCCTCGACCGTGTTAATCGAGCATCCGTACTTCACCGGATCAAGACGGTAGTATAACGAGTTCAGTACTACACCAGGTAAACAGACAATATGAACGTAAATAACTGTCAGTAGTATTAAAATCAACGATGCTTTAACCGAATGGTAATTCCGGTACGAGATTGGAAAGAACATAGCCCAGATTCTGTTGAAGGTGATAAGAACGTGGATATTGAGAGGGATACCAGTGATTACCCATGAAACGTACAAACGAAAATCGCATAACCTGGTGTTCAGCATGTAATGCGGATAGCATTTCTTGATGATGGACAAGCATCCGTGAATGCTGGCAACTGCATTGCTCGATAGAAGAGCGATAAGGTAACCGGCGAAAGACGAGCGGAGTTCGGATTTTATCACAAAGGTTAAAGCTAAAGATGAATTGAAGATAGCGACAAGAATACTACATGCTGCTATAAGTATCGATTCCGATGTCCATAAAGATTGGTCAGGTGAGCTAGAATTTGTGTGGTTCATGGTAATGTAGCAAAGGAGTTCTCACTGGAGTAATGTGCGTAATGCGTATTGCAGCTCGATGGTATCCTCTATGGCTGCTGTCACGGCTGTTGTTCATGCCTGACTTCTAACCAGAAACCGATCCGTTGACAGCTTTCGCTCCGCTAATGTTTGCAGAGTTTACGAACGTGATTTAACCGATTTTTGTGTTACTTCAAAAGGCTAGCTTAATGATCGTGAAACAAACGAAGCCCAGACAAAAAGGCAATCGCAAACGTTAGATTTAACTGCAGCGCAGTCTGGGCCAGTCTAGGGTTACAAGATCGATAGGCCAACATCCGGCGCTTAAGTTAATACAGAATTCGCGGTTAATTATCCAGATCTAGATCACTTGCAGCTGAGACTGGTTAATAGTCTTCCCCGGATGTGAACGCTCTTATAGCTAGGATTAGTCCACTTTTTTTACTTATTTGTCAGACGGTGATGTGAAGGGCTGGCATCTGTGCTGTTTTACTATGCCGGATTTGGAGTACGTTAATGAATCGTCTTAAGCTCGTGGGGAAATTAAATCGTCTTAGCAAAGGGTGCAGCCGAAGCCACTCGCCAGAGAACAATTGCATTGTTTACTCCATATATGATTATAGAGACAATGTATCTTATTATCTAAATTATTAGCGAGCGGCTTCAGCAATCCCGCCGTTATCATGCTTTCCGGCAGCATACATTTGTGCTTCAAGTGTACACACACAACAATGATGCTTCCCAATGATGCTTCCGTTTCACAGCCAGCTTCACTCTCTAAGCCAGTTTAACACTGCTCCGTACTATGCCAAAAATATCGCTTTTCTTGCAATAGGAAATTAGGAACGCATGCAACTACTGCTAAAGTTTTGATAATGGCTTGTAAGTTAGACACCTGAACCCATCGCTGACAAAAGAACACTTGGACAACGGTCAGCAATGCGCAGAGGCAGCTCGAGATCCAAGCCAAAACTCCTCAATAACTGCCGGTTCTGCCCGTTTAAAATCCGCATATTACCCAATCCGGCCCGGTCGCCCTGCAAAATCTTTTTTCTTCAGTTCCTGTTCCCCCACTAATACTGAACCACCTAAATACGCGTCCAAGAAGTGAGGAGTCGCCGGTACCACGCCGCCGGTCTGAACGTCCGTTCGACGTTACAGCTACGACGCTAAACCAGGAAGGTATATTTTGGGCAGCAGATGTGGACTTCTGCATTGAATGTAACAGCAGCTGTGGACGTCCCGGTTCGCACACCTAGTGCCAGTTACATCGTCATTTGCATGCATGATGCAGGTTGCTTTGCGAACTAAATATGCAGCCATCAGATAACGAAGGACGGTGCGGATGGGTGACAGCAGTTGACAACTGGTACCATGCAGTGCCCAGCTGTTACTGTTTGTGGACCTGCAAAGCAACCGCTACTGTACACGCCATTGTTATAGCTTGCAAAACGGCACCTGAATGATTCTTCCTACCGCGAAAAACGTCGATCTGGAACGCATCCTTTCATTACAATTGAAATCGAAACAGCGTGCTTTGCATCAAATGGGTTTCATCTGTAACTTTTATCGGGTGTGGATCATATCGCCATGTATCCTGGGGTTCAGTCCTTTTCCAGGAGACATTTCCCCCGCACGATCCGCAATTATAATTAGACTAGCTAACTGTTTTGGGCTTGCACAAGCGTTAATAGTAATCACTTCCCAAGGAATAGTCACATATCTTCGGGACATCCAAGGACGTCAAATAACCAGCTTTAACGACATTTTCCTGTGTTTGTGCACACTGCTCGAGCCGGCTGTTACCGTATATGCAGTGCTCATCTTTTGGTCCTGTGGTGATAAAATTGCTCATGTGATCAATGAGCTCGACAAAACATTTGACCATTACTTGACAAAAACACGAAAACGTGGTCTGCGGGCAATCGTTGGGTTTTGGCTTGCAGCAAATCTTTCAGTCGCCGGGTACAACATATTTAATCATGATATTTTGTTGTTTGTGAATCTCCATGGGAAACGTTGCAGTGGGTTACCATGCCAAGTTTTTCTTATTTTGGCTTATGCATACTGGCGGTTTGGTCTTTTATGGAGGCTTTTGCTTGAGACTATAGTACTGTGCAGTATGGTCCTCTTCACCGAATTATTTCACCTGGTTCACATCAAAACGATGAAATTAGTGGAAGATTTGAATGAAATCCCCATATTACTAAAACATTACCGAGATCTCCGCCAACACGTGACACTTTTCGACAGGCAGTTCGCAATGTACAATTTAGCCTACATGTCCCAGTACTTCATTCTGGCACTGATACGAGCCCACGTAACTGGAGCTACTTACGCCCACACGCAAAAAGTTGATATGGCTGGCTTCCTCGTAGTGACCCGCTGTGCGATAATGCTGTCAGCAACCTGTCTGACATTCGTGAGGCTCCGAGAAAAGGTACGTCAGTGCAAATTAGGTAGTATGGAAATAATAACTGTTTTCGACGTTACTTTTAGATGATGACCTTTGTTCCTCTTTTGCGATTTCTTGTCCGGAAATACGGAAAGTGCTTTGAAGGCGTTTGCCAGACACTGGAAACGTCGATAACGGATCCCGGCGGTGCTTCCATTGCAGGGTTGATTCTGACACGAGATTTCTGCCTGGCAGTACGTTAGTGTGAACTGTCATTCAATAATGTGCAACTCGCGTTTCCGGTATCCCACTATTCATTTCAAATTGGTTATTCAGTTTCATACGCCATTTCCCGTACATCACAGCAGTTACTTTATTAGGCGCACACTCGGGCAATTCACTCGTACAGTTTCTTTAACTTTCTTAGTAAGGTCTAACTTGAGAACCATGATGAAGTCGGATGATAACCGGATGATATTCTTTGTCGGTCTAACATGAAATTGTTTTCCATATGCAGGCAGCTGGAACATTCTTCATGAACATCATACTGTTCGCCGATGCAGTAAAGCCGTTTTTATAAAATAACCCGCAACAAGTTCTACCTTTATGTTTTGAACTTTTTTTGTATACAGTACTGAATTCATGTGATTATCATGATTTTATGTTTATGTTTATGTTAATCATGATCACTACAATATCACGGTATATTTGAACCCTTTATGGGTTGGTAATAGGGCGGAACATATTCGAAACACATCCTCGAAGTATGAGCGAACGCCGAAACAGACTAGGTTAAAACAGATCCGGAAAACAGAAAAACGTTTGTAAAAACGAAACAGAATTTCTGTTTAGATCTGTCTGGAAAACAGAAAAAGATTCTTTATTTCTGTTTTGCACAAAACAGAGAAGTACGAATCTAGCATAAGAATCAAAAATGCTGATACGCGAAAGATGCTGTGTCGCTTTACCGTCGATTGAATAAACAAAGAGCAGAGGCTTTCGGATACATGTGTGTCACAACGGAACTGTTGTGCAAAGACAGAATTAACGCGCTTCCGATTCATGCGCATATGATACTTACATATGTTGGACTGCTGCTCACATGACTGAAACAAAAGGCATAAAAGTGGCCATGTGGTAACAGTTTCAAGCTGTGCTGTATAACGTCTGGTCTCTGAGTTCATAGTAGTTCGGGAACAAACTTCAGAACACTCTCTGGATCCCAGTTCTCAGAAACGAAGATAATGGGTTTTATGAGCAAAGTTTACCGCTCTTGGATAACAGTATTGTGGATTATGGGCTTTAGCGCTTTTCCAAGCAAACTTTATCCTAAGATTCCACTGCGACTTGCATGGCTGTTAAACGGTTTCGGAATTCTGCAAGCTCTTAGCATGATTACAGTAAGGATACGGTTTTTAAACGATTACACTCAGCATGTTCAGGTTACCAGTTTCAGCATCATAATTCGATACGTCTGCAACATACTGGACCCAGT
>JAQGAU010002561.1:0-15179 GCA_034698045.1 Paramacrobiotus richtersi
GACAACGCATCGGAAACCAGCGGAAGCACCAGTGACCGTCTGTCCCTGCCGAATTCCCGCATGCGTTACAGTTCCGACCCCAACGCTGAAACGATCGAAAACAACCTTTCCTTCAACCTACAGTCAGATGAAAACTGGTCGCCCTCCGATGACGACATCCCGAAAACCAAACGCTCCATTTTGAAATTCACTAAAGCACCGGCCACTTTGACGTCCTTTTTCAAGCAGAAGGCTGTGAGAATTCAGGAGGATCCACCGCCCGAGAATGCAGTTAACGATACGGACTGGCTTTATTGAACCAATATTATTCCCATGTAGATTGCATTTTATCCTATTCATATTACAGTCGTAACTGAAATAACCAATAATCAGACTTCAAGATACCGTAGCGATCAATGAACATCTATGCCTTCTCTAATGTAAACCGAATTTTTTACTATTATTTCATCACAGTGTGGACAGCACCGAGTCATTTCTCTCACTGAAATACAACTTTTTATCATTGAGCAGGTATAACTTTGGTCCGCGGCGCTTTCGCAGGCGCATAATTGGGCGTCCACGGGCCCAAACTGCCTTTGGCATAAAAGTCCATAGGATACTCGGTAGGCAACCGAATCCCTTGCAGAGCAATGGTCAGCTCGTACGGCGTCAAGAGCGGTTTGTCAAAAGCCATTCCCCAATCAATCGACAGGCGCGGACACGCGATCTGCACCCACCTTTAAAGATAAAACATAATCTTCTTAGAGTCAAGGTAAAATTTATAGGTTACCATCTCGGAGTTCTACGCCAACCTCCAGTTAGCCTGTTTATCGCATAAAATTCAAACACTCACTTATTACTTCAATTTCAGACCACAATGTACCGTAACTCGGCGAAATATAGCCTGATGAATGCAACTACACACGTGTGCTGCTAACAACATTTTAAAATTTTATTTTAATAAATTAATACAAAAAAGAACATTATTTTCGAAAACGCGCAAATGAAATTTGCCACTGTACTTACGCGTCAACATCATGGAAAAGTTTTAATTTTGCCGGAAACACTTCTGACAACAGCACGATAATGTATCGCTTTCCGGCTGCTTGTAAGCGAGATTCAATCGTTTCCAGAACCTTTGGAGAACCCTGACGGCCTGAAAAATACCAAATTAAACCACAAAATATTTTCGAATCGACAAATTGCGCCATCTATGCAACAACTCTTACCTAATGTTCCCAGAATGATCCCAAACGTTTTGGCTCTAGCTGCAACATCAACACAGCTGCCGCGGTTGGTTAGCATACGCGGCTGGTCATATGATTCGCGGGAAATGATTTTTGTATAGGGATCATAGCGGTAGGCCGGTACATTGGGATTGGCAATCATGGCGGCCTCCAGATGGAAACGTCCATCACCAATGTATAAGAAGGCATCGACATCTTTCATTCGCGGAGCTGTACAGCCTAGAATCTCTCCAGCTGAAAGCGGGAGTGATTGGGGAATTGTGATGCGGTAACCGGTGGTTCGCAGCTTCTCGGCGGCACCCTATTCAGATAATACTCGTAAATCCAAACATACAAATAACCACAAACATAATAAATGCGTATACTAGACAAAATGATAAATCCCGGTACACCATACACAAAAATCAAAGGAAACCTATTGAACAATTATGGTCAGCTGTAGATTGCTCGAAAAGTGATCTAAAGATTTAGCTCAAGAGAGACCGTTGCAAGAGGTCATTTCTTACATGCAGCGAGGAAACAAACTGGATGGTGCTGACTAATCCCATATGTGTTGTGACAGGGAAGTTTTTCTCGATGGTCTGGATTAAGTGGTCCAAATCAAACGCAATATCCACGAAAACATACAGCATTTTGATATCGTGCGTTATGTCAATGGGAACTGAAAAACCAGAAATTTATACTAGGAGGAAATTCAGAGACCTGATAAATGAAAAACCCTAAACATTGGCGATGCTCGAAATTAACGCTTTTCAGAAGTCGTCAGCTCAATTAATTAAGAAGATACACTGCAGATGATGAAAACCTAGTGGAAAATAAATGGAAAAGCGGGAAAGTGCGTAATTTCGCACGATCAACTCACCGAGACAACTGTGTCCGTAATGTACCATAAAGTCACAACCTAAAGCCCGCGCACTGAAATCATCCACGCAACATGCTCCGTACGTCACATCGCCCATTATAACCGTTTCGGCACCGGTAAACCTACAGAGAAAAAAACTGAAAAACGGGAAAAAACGAAAAACATTCACAATCACTGCAAAATAAAAAAAACATTTTAATATGGCTACGATCGAAGAGCAGCGGGTTACAAAAACGGGAAAACACTGCGCATTCCAAAATTTGGTAGTTTTGCACGTAAGCGACGATCGTGTAAAACAAAAAACCCAATAAAATTGACTAAACAGTTATATCTACCGTTCAACGATATCGGAGATTGTACAGGCAAACAACAGGAGACCCTCAGGAAATTGAAGCGCAACGCGCTTTGATTCCGTCTGCTGAATACGCCAGATGGTCTTTGGGATTTCAAAGTTGTAATTGCTTGGTAATCTACCAATTTCGGCTAGTAAGTCGGGATTCGTCAATAATTCTTCCGGAATTTTGTTTATAAGCGCTCTAGTGTTCTTCGCTGAAAAGAAACGTGTGTTGATCCTTGAACACCTGATTCATCATTCCACATTTTGCGATACTGTCTATTTTGCAGTTATGAAAACTGTACCTGCGCCTGAAAACACTTTGCGTTCCGATGTGCTGGCTTTCACAACAAGGGTCCCAGGTCCTTCGGATGGTGCAGTTGCTTCCGACTGATCAGAGCTCATTTTGTCAACTTACGATTACGTTTGATTCGATTGATAAATTTGCATAACCCGTCGCGCTGCACGAGGGACGAGGAGCGAAGAATAAACTTAAAGTAAAGATTGTAGCTTCAATTAACTGCGACCAGATAACTGAGCGCAAAACATAAAACTGTTGATTCTTGAAGAAAACTTGCAGAACCTGAAACTTGAAACGAAAAACTGGAAAATAATCGAATTCTCGAAGACTGCAAAAAACGAAGTTTCGATTGCTGGAGTTGTTGCCTCTGGGCGGGAGGCAAACCTTTTCCGTTGGGGTGCCTCGGAAATTAGGTAACGTTGAGAGTTCATACATTGGTACCATTTGATAACTGAACTTCCGTTACAATCGTTATGAACTATCTAAGCCAGAAAGCGGAATTTTCCAGTTGAGAAGATTCGCTGTAGCCTGTATGTGCATTTCAAAGTTTTTGTTTTGGTCTGTTTTAAGTTTTGGTCTCGCAAATCGCTTTCTTACGTTTCAAAACATTGCACGAACAGAATTTTGTCAGGCTTATTTTGTGTTTTGGTTCGAACGATTCTGCTGTCTGCTACCGTTGCAGTAGGCTTTTTGCGTTGTGTCGGTTCGTCTGGCAGTCTGCACTGCAGTCTTGCGAATATGGCGACACGTTATTCTCCACGGCTGAAACGCAAGGATACCTCGGAGCGGGAGCCCGAAACAGCCACTCGGCAACCCGAGAAGACGGAGATGGAGTACGAATCCGACGACGAAGGCTCGTCGCAGCGGTCTGCTGAAGATATCGCCAAGTGCGACGTTTACGCTCTGAACGGGACAACTAGCCGCTTGTACAAATCCATCGTGAAGTACCACAAATCTGACAACCTAGTGGTCTGCCCTGTGGCCATCTTCAACAATCTCCATCTGGCATATGTTCTGAGCAAAGGGCAGACGAAAGATGAAATCCAGAATGCATTCTTTGGATTCGATCAGCAACTGGACGCTAAATCGGGCGTCTCCACCCACTCGAAACCCGAAGGACTGCAGGCTAATTTGCAGCAGATTCAGCACCTATCCGAGATGGGCGCGAAGGGAAATGCAGCCAAGAACGCCGCGTATCAGCTGTTAACCGAGGGGAAGCTGGTGGTCAGTTCGCAGTTGGAGCTGAACACCAAGAACGGTATTCTCCAGGTGGATTGGACTGAAAAAGATGCAGCACGGGACAGAATCAACCGTGAACTGCAGGGCAAGACGGAGAAACGGGTTGCGGAATTGGTCAAGAGTGAGCACATTCCGGGGAAGAATAACTCTGGAGTCCTGGTCAGTGCTGCGCGTTTTACGGCCAATTGGGAAGACAAATTCCTAGCCAAAAGTCGCAGCGCTTATCCCATGCCCAGCAGGGATTTTCTCGATGGACTGCCCATGAGCATGGAGGATTTTCATAATGCGGATGGGAGTGTGAAGAAAGTTCTGATGGTGCATTTAGAGGTATGTACAAAGGTGCACAAGTACAGTAAACTACGCGTGTAACAGTACAAAGCTGGCTTTTTGTTACTTATTTTATGACGTCGACGCTTTTTCATTCGTATGTTTATGACGTTCAGGGTCAAATTGATTCATTTTTATCTTCGTGTTCCTTTTTCTCGCTGGCAAGAGTAATATCTGTAATTCGGTTACGGTGTACTTCCGAGTGCTTTCCAAAACTGAAACTTACAAGTTACAATTCTTAGAACTTGTCAGCATTTACATTTAGGTAAATTTCAAATTTTTATCATCTTGTTAATTTATCTATAAAATGATTTGTCGGAAGGATGTGCATGCGTCCGCTTGAAATGGCTGTGTCATTGTTTCGATGGTTGTTGTCGAGTGCATTGAGTTGGGCACATTTTTGATAAGTGCATTTTTTTACAGGAAAAAATCATGCTGACTCGAGATGAGGATCTCAAAGTGACACTTCTGGAGTTGCCGCTGAAAAAGTATGCCATGAACCTGATCATAGTCCTGGCTGACGATAAATCATCCTCTGCACTACGGAATTTCGAGGAGAGTATCAGTCACCAGACATTTGAGATTCTGCAGAAAAACGCGCAGATGCCGCTGACGCGTGTATATCTGCCGAAATTCAACCTGGATTCGGAAGTGTCTCTGAATAAGAGCCTTACGGATATGGGAGTGAAGCATCTGTTCGACGCTGGTGGGTTGTTCTCCAGCAATCCGGACTGGGCGGATCTCACTACCGGAGGAGATGCATTGACGCACGTCACGGAAGTACTGCATGGCGCCAGCTTCAGTAAGTTTCCTGTGAACTGATAAGTTTAGAAATGATATACAAAAGTTTGAACGTAATTGGAAAGCAATTTATAAGAGATCTGAAAAATAAGTGTTTGTGGGAAACGGTGGATATCTGCGAAAGTGTGAATGTGGTGCAAGGAGTAGAAAGCAAAACTGATAACTCGAATTGTATCACTTCGCCGTCTGAAATGAATCTATTTAAGACTTTGATCCCAATTTTGAAACTCACCATCGTAGAATTCGCACGTAGCTTTCGTTAGGGTTACATACCAGGAAATTATATCTGTGGAGAAAAAAATGCATAGATTAAGGGTTTTGATGGTTTGCATAAATATCATATAGCAAAGAGATGCGGGATGAAGGGATAGGGGATGAAAGGCAAAAAAAGAACAATAATAATGGTTGTTGTATGTGTAATGTAAAAAGTTTCCGATTTTGGTCAGTACAGAGAAAAAATGCGACCTTGAAGTGTGCAAACATACTCCTGTCATTGTTACTATTTAATATATTACAAATGTATTACTTTGATAGATATCAGCAGAATACCGCATAATTATTCTAACAATAAATGGAGTAATTAATTCCCGAGGTTGCACAAGTTGTAGATGCTTTGCGGATGACTTCGAAATGTTTCTAGGTATTTCTGGAGAATGCGATGCTCCGAAAGCCCCAAGCAAGACCGGAAGTAAGAAGCCGAAGCGTGACAACGATTCGGATGCCAATGGCGCGGCAGCGCCGCAGTGTGTCCAGCTGGAGGGCGCCCGATTCGCTAATGGCATGCACATCAACCGGCCATTTTTCTTCCTGGTGCAGAGCAGCTGGCCGACCTTGTGGTCCGTCATGGGACATGTCCAGCACCTGGAGGAAGCCGATTCGGCTGTGTGGCGCCATTTGAATCTACCTCAGTAGTTTCCCGTAACGTATCTGTACTGTCCTTGTGCGAAGTATTATGAGTTGCATTTCCAATCAGGACATATTTTTAGCATTGACATAAATGCACACTTTGTGTTTATCTGTATTTTTTCAGATTCTCAGAAAAATGTCCACTGTTTTTTCATTATAAACATATTCACAACGTAATGTCTTTTTACGAACAATAACTTCCAGTTTTGGGAGTTTACTGTATTGGCCTGGTATTTCCATTTATTTAAAAAATTTTGTTGTGACTATGTTTACCAAACATTGCGGTACTGCGATTTCTCAGTTGTACGTGGTGTTTTATTAAAATAAAAACAGGAAATAAAACTGTATTTCGGTTTCCCGGTGTTACCTACAGGGAGCTTTAGCGACGATTGTTATCAACTTATCATACAGAAGACCTTGAAACTGCTGCGGTAAAGAAAGTCATGCATTCATACTGAAAATCAATACGAGTCATACTGGCACTGGCTGCCAACGTTTCCGCCCCAGTGCGGTGTGGAATTAAGCGGAAATCGACGGAAGTATCAGGGCTGGATGTGATGCATCCGTACGCTATACATGCTTCACAAGCACGCTTGTCATAATAACGCGGAAACCGGTTTGGATTATACAGCAGAATTTGAGTTTTTAACGTTTGGCACCTCCATAAAATCATACTGGCTTCTTCTGACTGCAGCTGCTGGAACGGAAAATTATATGAGTACAAGTCTAGGTCTTTGTAAACCGATATTGGTACTTTTAGTATTTTTTTGTTGAGTGGGTTTCCTGTTTTGCAACGCTTGAAGCAAACGTCTGACTATTAATCAGGTAGGTCGTACCTTGAATATTGTTCGTGTACAGACGTAGACTAATATGGTGCGTTTGCGAGCACTTTTACTCACAATCAGGTCTAACTATTCGCATTGTTTACGATAACAAGTCATTATGCGATTCGTCATATTTTGCGCGAAGGTTTACGCAGTTAGGGGATACAAAATGAAACTGTAGTTTCTGGAGTTGTTTTCGTAAAGTCATTCTGCACTAACCGTAAGCTTAAGATTGCCGAATTTGATGTGCTAGCTAGAACTTCGCAGCGCTTTCGATAGTTTAGAATTATTTTGTAAGTTTTCGAAAAATTCCGGATGTATTCGAACAGTGTCTCGATTAATCTAGCCAGTCGAGCTAAATCCCCGGAATCCACTGGTATGTGCACTAAATTTATTCTGGTAAACCGACAATCTAATTGTGAATTTGTGGATGCATGCTTATCATACGAGTACGCGCACGGTACTTAATACTACTACTTATTATGAAAAATCGCCGACAGTGCGTTAACGTTACAATTAACGCATGTGTTGATATTTATAAGTTTCAGGTATTATTGAATGAGAGAAACGGTAATTTATTAGAAACATCGGCCTTCAGAAAGGTTCCAAACTTTAGTATTAACGTTACATATTACTGAAACTAATAGAGTACCATGTAACACATATGCTACATATAACGTATGCGAGTCATAAAACAATTTTTTGTTGTTGCATAAAACCATCAGACGCGTACGGCACTACATGCGCAACTATTCATACAAACGCGCATAGACAAGTTAATAATATTCCAACATAATCAATAAATGCCTTGGAAATTATTTAACAGAGGAAGAAATGGCCGAGCAGCCTCAACGTGAGCCAAGCAGCAACATCGACGATCTGCACAAACTTAACACAATGGCTGTGCAGCTCTTCCGGCACATATGCCAACAACAGCCCTCCAACCAGAACGTCATCCTCTCCCCGCCGGCCATCTTTCTCAACCTCTACGAGATCTACCTAGGATCTCGGGGCAAAACTAAGGAAGAACTGGAGCGGTTCTTTGACACCTCCCCTTCTAGCTTGGACGCCCTTACCCAAGACATTCGCCATTGTATGGAGCTAGGCCAGAGCGCCAACAAGGACCGGCACTACAACTGGACAGCCGGAAGTCCTATTGTTGCTAATCAACAGCTCCAAGACCGTCTGGACTCCCAGTACCGGAACCGGCTGGATAAGGTCATCGGAAACCGGTACTTTGCGGGCGTCGATCCCTCGCAACCACTGAACGCAACTGTGGACCGGATGGTAGCCGACTTCACGGATCAGGGTGTTTCCGGTCCGGATGCACCTCCGCGAGTTATTTCGGACGCGGAGGAGGAGGCTTTGGGAGCGGTTGAGAAGGCCATGGGGAAGGATAAAGATGCGTTGTTCTTATTAAGCGCGGCCTTTTTTCACTCCGACTGGGAGGCAAAATTTGTGAAGAGGGCGTCGAGTAACTACGAGGGAAGGATGCGGCAGAGTGTCCAGGCCCTGACGGCTACGGTGGAGCCCTTCCATAATGCCGACGGATCGATGACCGACGTCATCATGGTGCATCTGCAGGTAGGTTGAGATAATAAAATGTGAACTTAAACACACGTCGATAATTGTGTGGAGCTATGTTCTGATGAACTCGAGCCCTAAGAGACTAGGAGTACGCTTAATTAGATTTAATGAACCTATATATAGGAACCTAGATATGTAATTTAATGAACCTAGATATGTAATAATTAATTATACTCGCTGGAAGGTCATTGTCAGTCAAACTTGTAATGTTGCAGGAATAATGCAGTAAGTGAATTACTGCCATTTTTGTTTGTTACGTATCATATACTGTAAACAAAAATTCTTTATTTGCTTCACATTACGAGCGGGGATTTACTAATGTGGTCACGATACCGATCGGATGGATCAGACACGGAAAACTTTAAATGCCATTGTATGGCATTTCAATAAGATATACTAAATATCGTATGTGCAAAAGGATAGACATTTTAAATTATATGTGTTTTTCAATCGATTTAAGCTACTGAGAATCTGAAATCCAACAGATATTAAAGTACTACACAGGAAATAAAAATATCCATTATGCCATTGGAAACGGATGCACTACTGACGAAATGAAGAGCTTTATCGTTAATTTTCGGCAAAGTGTCTTAAAACAACGTATTCTTAGGAAAAGATATTTCTAACCCGCTGCGAAGACCTAAAGGTCACTATAGCGGAAATCCCGTTATCCCATTATGCCATGAACATGACCGTCATCCTGCCGGACGATGCCAAATCTGGTCTACAGAATTTCGAAGACAATTTTACTGCTGAGACACTGGAGATTCTCCGGAAAAACTGGCAAATGCCACTGACGCATGTTTACCTGCCCAAGTTTGCCCTGGAAAGCCATCTGCCATTATCCAACGCCCTGCAGAGTATGGGTCTAAAAGGCCTATTCGCCCAGCACAATGGGGATCTTAGTCCCGCCGGAAGTGGCAATCTGCACGTGGTGGAAGCTATACATAAAGCCGGCATCGGTAAGTGATCACCCTACATACGCGTACATGGCATCTTATTTTGGGAAATATGTAGATATTTCGGCGGAAACTGGTGCTCCGTTGCCACCGCGCAAGTCCCGTCCGGGAGAGTGCTCGGTGATGGAGCCCGACAGCTTCGCCCGGGGACTGCGCATCGACCGGCCCTTCATCTTCTTCATCACGGCACGTCATCCGGAAGTGTGGTGTTTTATGGGCAAGGTGGTCGATCTCTTCCATGATGTCAACACCACCGTGTGGAATCATCATAAACGCGCCGATCGGGATGAAGAGTTTGAGAAAGTGGATTCGTTGATGGAGTAGACGTGGGACGTGTTTAATCTCTGAATCGAGTGCTGCTGTACACCTCCCCCTATGAGATTGTCATGTTCTTGCTTTTATACGATATCCAGTGTATTTCGGTTACTTACAATTAGTGCAATACTAACATTGTCTAAATTGCTTGCCGTTTGATGTTATTCAGAAAGAATAATACTACGTAGAATAACGAGTAGGATCGAAACACGAATTAATGGAAAACATTCCTGCACGAGGTTGATAATATATATTACATTTAAAACCGAATCTCGGCGTAGTGACCTTGCTGACTCATGATCAAGAGCACATGCTTATAAGAACCTGTTTTCTGTAAAACATTTTTTATCTACTAGGATATACCAGGATATAATTTACTACAGATATACATATGTAAAAAGTAGCTGAACAATGTCAAGAAAACGTTAACGTTAAGGAAAGATATACAGTACCCGTTAACATTTTAATAACAATTAAACGTAAAAATAAATAATTTAACGTTAGTAAAAAACCCGAAATCTGATATCCAGGTCGTGTACAAATTAAAAGTACATACGATGCAGAGCATGTATAGTAAGTTTATTGAAGGTCAGTGGGTCCAGCTGTCGCACAGCGGATACATCGACGACATGATCTTCTTCATAGGAAACAGGCACTCCTTCATTCAAGCTGCAGAACAAGACACGTTTTTACCAACAAATTCGTACCACCATCCACTTTCAAGTTTCGATACCTGCCATTATTTAAACATATAACGATGGACCATTGTGCATCCGGATATTTACCATTTAATGACAATGCCGAGAGATAGCCATGCCTCCTCTCTTGCGTTGCCGTGAATCCAGGAGTTGTACAGTATCATGACTTTCTTTCGGATTTCTGGGTGTACTTCAGGGCAGTTGTTGTTTAACGCCATTATGAACGAATAATACTACTGCTGCAACGGCTTGGTGCAGTCGAATTCATATCGGGGAAGAACAATCGGCATTTTTTTGAGAATGTTACGCCGGTGCAGATGAGGGATGGCGCACGGCATTACTCGATCGAACCAAAATAAACAACCGCCTAGACCATCTTGCATCGTTTAGTTCTGCAGAATGAGCTTTTTTGTATGCCATGCACCATAAATCAATCCATAATAATATATATAAAAAATCCACATAAACCATAAAGAAAAATCAAGCCATGCACCATAAAAGGCGTGATAAATTCCGGATGTGTCCAATAATACGCAGCCGCAGACCCTTCCTCCTGCACCTCACAATCCTTGAGGGTCAGCTGTATTAAGTTGGCATATTGTTTCTTAACAACTCTCGCAATAATACCGAATGTGTTTTTCGTATCTAGTATGTTTCGTACAACCAAAATCTTCGTGTTCTTCTGCACATGCATCCTTAACGTGTACTCCAGAAAATCTTCGGACTGGTGGACCATCCTAAAGCAATCCATGTCGACCAATATGGATAAAAACGTTTCGGACAGATTTATCCTCCACCATTTGCATACACTAAAAATACACAAGTTTTACTGACTTTTCGCCTAATATGTTAAGGTATGGCACCTGAAGTAACCGTATGTGCGAAGCCGTACAAGTCGGTTAAAAGCTTTTGCACTGCATAATTATCGAGTTCCAGAAACGTAACATGCAAAAAGTGTGATGCAGTGCGATCCGTTGTTGTGAAACGTAAGCAACACACTGTACCGCGCACGGCAAAAAGTTAAGAAAAATACTTTAATCGTTCTCCATACTAACAATACTTTATGGCGAATAATGACAGCGGTTAATTATTTTTTCTATTCCGTCATGTTTTATATGCGCTTTACCTTTTCATATTCACTTGGTCGTGGACTCCTAAGTAAGTGCAAATTTCGGATATAAGCACGGCCGTCACATCGTATATGTGAAATTCTGTGTTGTCCGGAAAATCAGTTGCCAATAAAACCATTCTGGTTATTTTAGATGCTTCTAGCGTCGCAATCAGATCGTCGGTTTAGTTTTATAATACGGGAGCCGCTAATCGCCAACAAAGCTTTACGTTGTGCAGTATTATTCAAGACTTTATCTGCAAAGTGCGAAATAAGCTGAAATTGCTACGGAAAAAAGTGTTTGTACCCCATTTCCAAACTCGACCCAGTAATTATGAAGTATCTTTGTAGTTTGTACAGATTTCCTACCAACACAGTTACACGCGGTCGAGGCAGAACAATACCGTTGCAAATGCGCTTCATGCCCTCGAAATTCAGGCAAACCATGACCAATAATTATTATGTACGTATATCGGTCAAAAAGAAAGAAACCGTTTGGACAAAGATTCAAGTATGGCGTCGTCCGAGAGGCACGATGCAGCGCATGTGCCCTTTCTAGTTTGGACGCCTTGTGCCCAGGACATTCCCCATTGTATGAACCTTTGCCAGAGCGCACATGGACCGGCCTTACAACATTACAACTGGACTACCGAAAGCCGCATTGTTGCCAACTAGCAGGACCGCTTGCACTCCAAGTACCGGAACCGACTGGATAAGGTCATCGGTAACCGGTACTTCACGGGCGTCGATCCCTCGCAACCACTGAACGCAACTGTGGACCGGATGGTAGCCGACTTTTCGGATCAAGGTGTTTCCGGTCCGGAGGCCCCTCCGCGTTTGATTTCATACGCAGGGGGGGGAGGCCTTGGGAACGGTTGAAAAGGTCATGGTGAAGGGTAAAGACGCGTTATTCTTATCAAGCGCGGCTTTTTTTCTCTCCGATTGGGAAGCCAAGTTCGTCAGGAGGGCGTCGAGTAACTACGAGGGAAGGATACGGCAGAGTATCCCGGCCCTGATGGCTACGGTGGAGTCCTTCCATAATGCCGACGGATCGATGACCGACGTCGTCATAATGCACCTGCAGCTGCAGGTAGGTGCCCCGCCTAGGTGGAGATAATATAATGTAATGTGAACGCAGACGCACGTCGATTATTTTGTGGGAGCTTTCTCCAGCCCGTAGAGGCTGGGAGTATGCATGATTGGATTTGATAGGCCTGTCGAATTAAGCGTGACCTATAAGTGCATTAATCTGGAAGGTCGTTGTCACTTGAAATGTTGCAGTAACATAATACCAAGAGAATAGTACTGCCATTTTCGCTTGTTACATATCATATGAAAAAGAATTTGTAATTTGCTTCATATTACGAGTAAGGATTCATGCATTAATGTGGTCGCGATACTGATATACAATACCGGAGATGTACAGAAAACGGTCAATCCCAGTGTGTTACAATGTAATAACATAAAAAACATTACTAAACATCGTCATGTGCAAACTGCGGAATACATTCAGGAATATGGGCGACGGGCGCTCTTGAGTATACCAATCTACTGGAATTGTAAAGCCAACAAATATTAACGTATCAGACATGAAAAATGCCATTTAAAACGGATGTACTATTGACGCAGTAAAGAACTTTGTCGGTAATTATTGAAACATCTTAAAATAATGTATTCACCAAGACAAGATATTTCGGATCCGTTGCGAATCACCTAAAGGTCACTGTAGCGGAAATCCCATTATCCCATTACGCCATGAACATGACCATCATCCTGCCAGAGGATACTAAATCGGATCAAAAGAATACAACTTCAGTGGGAGACACTGGGTTATTCTCCGGAAAAACTTGCAAATGCAACTGACGCACGTTTACCTGCCCAGTTTATCTATCCCTGGAAAGCCACCAGTCATTAATATTACCCAGCGCTTTACAGAGTAAGGGCCTAGAAAGAATTTTTGCCCAGTACAATGGGTATCTTAGTCCCGCCGAAAGTGGCAATCTGCATGTGATAAAAGCCATTCATAAAGCCGGTAAGCAGGCACTCTACAGTCCGCGAACATGGCATATTATCTTGGAAAATATGTAGAAATTTCGGCGGAAACCGGTGCTCCGTTGCCGCCGCGCAAATCCCGCCCGGGAGATCTAGAGTGCTCGGTGAAGCACTGAAGGTGCCCGACAGCTTCGCCCGGGGCCACGCGTCGACCGGCCCTGCATCTTCTTCCGCCATCCGGAAGTGTGGTACTGTATGGGCTAGGCGGTCGATCTCTCCCATAATGTCAACACCTGATCCGTGTACAGTACGTGGAATCATCGTAAACGTGCTGATCCGGATGGAGAGTTTGAGAAAGTGGATTCGTTGATGGAGTAGAGTCTCAGTAGGCGTAGAACGTTTTTAATCTTTCAAGTGCTGCTATATACCTCACACTATGACATTGCCATGTTTTGTGCTTTTGTTAACCACATTTGCGATATCCAGCGTATTTCGGTTACCTACAGTTAGTGCTATAATGCTATAGTGCATTGTTAAAATTGCTCGCCGTTCGATGTTATTTGGCCGAATAACATTGCGCATGCGTAGCTGAATAACATATAGGATATCGAAACATGAAGTGGAAACAATGCCCGAAACTGATAATATATTACATTCAAAAGCCAGTCTCGGCGTATGGCCTTGCTTAGGACATTCTTTTTAGGATGTCCTTGCTCAAGACATGCTTACGAGTTACGACCTTCTTTTCCGTAAACCTATTATTTCGTCATTATTAGGCACTTCAGTTAAGGGAATCTATCGACGGCGGAGGCCGAAAGTGGTGCCGCTGACAAACAATTCATAGCTTTCAAACCGTTGCGTGCATTGTAATCAACAAAAACAACTGGGATAACTCCCACTCTTATCCAGTATTTTATAAAGACCAATTGTATGATATATACAGATATACTGTATACGTAAAATTAAATATCGCTGAACAATGTGAAGAAAACGTAATCCAATCCCATCCCATTCATGATTTTTGATAAACAAACGACGTAAAAATTTGCAATGCACATGCAAAATACGAAATCTGGTACCTTTGTGCATGCAGTGAATACTCGTAGGAGGCGTTAACGTTACATAATCTATCGCTCTAAATCGCGGAAAAAACAACCATGCCCAAAATGCAAAGCGCGAAATCTGGTACTGTTGCTCCTGCGTAAAAACTATCTCTGATACAACACTCTGCATCGCGCGCTGGTCCAGCGCCTAGAGCAACCAGAGTCCCTGATAGGCTGATAGCGGACACGTTAGCTGAGGACAGCCAGATTACAAATGTACAAGCGATGCAAAGCATGTACCGTAAGCTTGTTTAAGGTCAGTGGGTCCAGCTGGCGTAGAGCGGATACATCAACATCCGCATGGGCAACCGGTACTCCTTCGTTCAAGCTACAAAACAAGCACACAATAAGCATCGGCTTACACATTTCGACACCTTCCGAATATTTTGCATTCTGATGTACCATCTAATGAGATTGCCGAGGGATCGCCATCGGTCCTCGTGTGCGTCGCTGTGAGTCCAGGTGTTGTACAGCAGCATAACTACCATCCGACTCTCTGGGTGTACTGCAGGGCAGTTGCTGTTTAACGCCATTATGAAGGAATAGTAGTGCTGCTGAAACGGCTTGGTACAGTCAAATTCACACCGGGTAAGAACA
>JAQGAU010002562.1:0-15177 GCA_034698045.1 Paramacrobiotus richtersi
GCTGTCATCGTGGATGCATCACAGCCCTATTCGGAGCGTAGCCTGGATCCTCTCATTCTCCATATGCTCTACTCGAAGCCTTACCTGGAAAGTATTCTCATCTTAAATAAAGTGGATCGAGTGAAGAAGAAAACTAAATTGTTGGAGATGACGCGGGCATTGACAGCCGGAATTGTGGATTCCGTCCCTGTACCGCGGCATGAACCGGTGGAATCATATCTGTCGAGAGCCCAGAAAGCTCAGCTGAGGATGGAACGGTTGACCGGGCAGAGAAAAGAGGACACGGATCCAGAGGGGAAGTTTTGGGATGATGTGGAGGCGTTTGGGAAGATGGAGGGGTTTGAAGATAAAAGGAGATTCGTCTCAGAGAAGTGCGGGTGGCCCAAATTCAAAGAAGTGTTTATGGTGTCTGCACTGGATGGCGATGGCATCGATGAACTAAAGGTAGAGATAATTTGATGGACTATCGTTATGCCATAATTGTGGTATATAAAGTTTTTCTATAAAAGAGTACGGTATTCCTGAACATCTACATCGGCAGTGCAGCTGACACGATGCCGCTCGCTAATAATTCAGAGAGAATAATTCCATCATTCGTTCAGTTGTACTTGTACTGAAGTAAGCAACGGAATTTTTCTCTCTGCTTACTGGCGAGCGGCGGATATTACAGTACACAAGTGGCTTGCGACGTTTATGGCATTTTCTTTTGTTATTTTTGAAATTAAGTGCTGCCTAAAATTAAACCTGTATCAGAACGTATTTAGTTTGTTGGTTATGCATAGAACGTACATGATGTGCCAGTAACGTCGCTGAATTTTTTATAGTAACAGTTTGGCTTTTTTTGCAGAGCTATTTCATTAAAAGTGCCCACTCAGCTGAATGGCGGTTTAATCCTGATATTGTGTCGAATCAATCCCCTAAAGAAATTGTTCTTATGGCGGTCAGGGAGAAGCTGCTGGAGCATTTGCGCTTTCATTTACCATATCAAGTGGAATTGTTCTTGAAAGAATGGCAGGTGGATGACAGAGGCACTTTGCGACTTACTGTCAAGCTAAAGTGCCCCAGGAAAGGTGATATGGTAAGTTTTCCTTCTTTATCGCTTAAGCGTGTTTGTTACAGGAGTATGTAATGTTAGTTTGTTGTCATTCAATATTTATAACACTTGTTTTAATTTTGATTGTTTACTGAATGGTATTATTTTTGTAGGTAATTGTAGACTACAATTTGTAGTTACTGTTATTCGTGTTGAGTGTTACAGTTTCAAGTATTTTTGTTTCATTATGATTGTCTGTGAGTGCATACTGGCATAAAAATATGGTACGTGAAATCTGTTCGTAAAGAAATCGATCGTATCGTATTTTTAGTAATTGTGTCATTATTTTTCATTTGCAGAGGCATGTGGTTGGAGAGAACGGCAGCCGAATTCGGGAGATTGCTTACGAAGCTGGCCAGGAGATGATGAACACTTTCCGGTGTGAAGTGCTGTTGAAACTGATAGTTGCTTACTAAAGCAAGATTATTGTTCTTTGGCTACTTTTGATTGTTTGCAGTTGATTTATTTAGAACCTGTTACCGACAAAAAACCAAATTGTTGCGTCATTTATTCTCAGGAGCGAACAAAGAGACACGATAGAAAAACTTAACTAAATAAAAGCCACCTGACAACATTCAGCCGATATTCTGTTCTTTTTTCGGTAGTATAAGTTTGAGTAAGTATTGCTCGTTCCACTGGCATTGAGTTTGTTCACTAGCGCAACGAACTGACCTTTGGTCAGCGCCAGTCCGCCGCTCGTAATGCCGCATTGACTTCCGAGTTCTGGTTGCTTTGCATAAGAGATTCTGTCAGTAACTTGAACACCGTGCTCTGACGTCCACGTTCGTCCCAGTACATACTCTGGGAAACCGAAAACAAACTCCCAATATAATACCCTTGGATCGGAATGCATATATATTGCAGGACCAGAGAGTTTAGGACCACTGCTAGGCTTAGGAACTGTCGGAGCATTTCCCGTATAATGTGGTGTTGGAGTCACGCTGAAATCCAGGCTGATACAGTTTAATGATTATAATTATTATGTAACTGCAGCTGTACAACATGTTTTCATACATAAAAAAAAGAAAGTGCTTACCTCTCCTTGCAGCTGATCCTCCTGCATTATTATTATTGTCACGGTCTGATTTGATACTGGCGAGCGTTGTGCATATCCGCATACTGTAGTCCTCATCCTGTACTTAACACTCGCCGAGGCCGTAGTTATGCAAACTTTCAGGCAACCGCCCTAGAACCAGCTATAGATATTTAGCGTGACCATAGAATTCGAATCCCCTACTGTGTACTACTCGTGCCCGCTTTTTTTCGGAGTGGTTAGCCCTTTGTTTTGTTCTCTTTGCAAAGTTTGATTCAGCTGTCGTCCGAAAAAGGATCATTTTGTAAGAGGGGTTTTGTTGAAAAATCTGATTCAACTAAGTGTCTGCATTCTACACGTATCGATACAGCCAAAGATTAAAAATTTTTTATTCGTAACATCCGAAGTAACAAGAAAAGCCAGCGCTGGGATCAGTACACAGATTGTTTGTTGAATTAACTCAATTCAACTGATTATAATGGTGGAACAGATTACTTATATGCGCATTCGTTTCGGTAAGTTATTAGTCGTTGCTAACGGATCAGGATAAAGCGCGCAGCAAAATGGAAGAGAAAATCCGGAAGGAGCAGCAGGAGTCAACAAAATCTCTGGTGGTCGGCGCTGAATTTGTGGTTCATGTTTTGCAGGCGCGGCCGCGGAAATTGATTGGGATACAAGAGCAACGTTCCTGGAAGTGGTCGGCCTGACGGACGAAGGCCATCGCTTCCGGGAAGTTGTGGAAACGAGAGATATTACAGCGGGAGGGTTTATTGAAATTCGCTTGTTCTGTCAACTTCCTGAAGAGCCTGATGAGGAGGAGAAGCACCTTCTGAGGTTTCTGGTCAAGTGAGTACAGGCCTGTACCTCTAATATTACTCGCAAATAGATATTTTGAACTGGGCACTTAAATTCTTCCATTTACGGATGACTTTAGACTGTCAAAACTCCTTAAGGGCTAATGGCTATTAGCAATTTAATTGCGTACAAATTACAGTTTCTCTGGACAAAGTGATCTTTCTTTAATATGTGTACTTAATAATTTTTAAAATTTCCGGATAACGGATGTTTTTAAAATATAGGAAGTACATACGATAGTAGACAACGGAGCAATTTCAGCATTAATGTTCTCCGAACCACCGTTTTCCGGTGATAATCGTCGATTTCCGTGTCCACTTGCGATATGGGCAACTGCCTTAAAATATCGAAAGGTCTCACAAAATCCTCCTTGCTGTTCAAGTCCATCTCCAAATATTCAACAAAGGGAGATGCAGCTGAAAGCATTCGCATCGGTTTGTTTAGTTTTTTGTGATGATGCGTTTTTTCAGCAACACACTTGGCGATGACGACGACCACAACGTGTCCTGGCGAACAATCGAGATCACTCAAGAACAGTACAGAAATGCCAATGAATATCACAATCCTGACAACGGACCAGTTGGGCCAGTTATCATTCGCTGGATTTTCTAAAGGTTAGAACAGCAAAAAATGTTCGAACTAGAATGCTTCGAAAACATCGACCCACAGAACGGGCTGATCTAAAGGCAAAGAAAAACGATACCGATATTTTTCAGAAAAAATATATATTAATTAAGTTATTAGGATGATCTTCAAAATCGTATATTCTGTTAAAGGTCACAGAACATATATATAGGGAGCTTTCCCATAGATCAAGTTGTTAGTAAGTTAATCCAATTTACAATGAAGCATTAATACTGCTCTGATTGTTCGATTTTCTACGGGATTTGTTTCTTATGACCACAGCGTTCGTGATCTATTTACAGAAACAGCCAGAAAAGAATAGTTCGCGTCGATGTGCACTTTATTGCGGGTGGTGATGAGTATTGCGAATAGCTGTGAATTTGAAGAACTGTTCTACAGAAATTCTGGTCACTTTCGAAACTGCTAATGAAGCCGCTAAAAAGTTGTCTGAAAGTGCTAAAGAAGCTGGTACTGAAGTGTTTTTCCCAGTAGTTTTCGTACTTTTTGGTGCAGATCAGTGCTTACTGTTTCTTTGCCGTAGATGTTATTACCTGTAAAAAATTGTTCCACGATTCGCTTCTATTTTGATATTTGCGCTTCCGGTTGTTAAAACAGTCCCGACAGATTTTTTTTTACAAAAGAATCTGCCAATACCCGAGTGTTTGCTACAATAGGGCTTGGAAGCTGCAATTGAACCGGTGCTTATTGTTCTTGCAGACGAACACTTTTGCCGGCAGTGGAGTGCAGTCGCAGTCCGATTCCAAATGTCTGCCAGGTATGTGCGCGCCAAAATTAATCGAGAATAAATCTTTATGACCAGTAACCTGATTCTGTTTATGAATAAGGTGTCGTCAAGGCAGAATAAGTTATTTGCCGTGGTGTCGTTCAAAATTATTTTAATGTGGTCAACAAGGTGTATAACGGGAAAATGGTGAACTGTTAGCGAATTATGGTTAGCAAGTCGGATCGTTTATCCGGCGCAGCGGAATTTCATATTTTTCGAGTGATCAGGCTTGATGAACACCAGAAGTCAGTGAATCAGGGAATTAGATGGCATGTCAGAGAAATTGCAGAAGCTGCATGCTTTGTTAGAATTTTTTGTTCACACAAGACAGGTTACAAGTAGAGTTAATAGTAAAACTTAAATCAGCCATATGTACCTTTTCTCACCGTTCAGAATCATCCTGAATACATTGATAAGGGATGAATCACGCCTTCCGATTCGCCTTTAACAGACTTCGTATTTATCGCTTAATTCCGAGTGTGTTGTGGTATCAGATTTATTCTGCTTACGAGGTGAAGGTGTGTAAGCTTATCAGTCAGGAGAAATATGATGCAACCGCTAATCTGGTTCGTTCACTTGTTGAGTAAAATCATAACAGCATGCTTGATGACCGTTTTTTCGAATAATGACAGCAAATTAATCATTAATGTCTTTGTGCGCAGAGAGGGACAGTTTAATTTTTTTAGAAACGTGCCGCGAGTTGCTTTTCGTCTCTGCTGATCATGATTTATGGATTGTGTGTTCGATTATCTGCCCGTTTTCAGGTTACGTGTACAGCTTACAGCCGAACTTCTCTTCCGACTTTCTCTCCCTTTTGTCATCCTGTTTCCTTACAATGGGATCCTGTTTCCTTGTTTACGCACATGTTGGTTGCTGGACTTCTCCTGGGAATTTCGTATGATTGCTCGTGTAACTATTTAGCTTGGCTGTGCGTTTTTTCGCTTTTTTTTGCCAGCTCTGAAATACTCTGTTGAAATACTTCTGTTGGTGTCTGCTGTTCACAATATTGCTCTGTGCCAACTTTTAATGATTACATTATTTGTGATTTAACTGATTATAAGCCGGCTGTGCCGTGCATAATGATCGTGCATAGATTAATCATCTCAGAAATATTTTTATTTGTTTATCACCTATTTCCGAATGTGGTGTGTTGTGTGTTTTATCAGTATGAGGTAAAGGTGTGAAGGCTTGTCAGGTTAGGCGAAATATGATGCAACCAATAATCTGGTTGGTTCACTTGTTGAATAAATCAAAACAGCATGCGTGAGTGACCCTTTTCAGAATTATGTATACCGGAATGTCAGTCTGTACGCATTTTAACGGTTTCTGATTAATTTGTATGGTTACGTTTATGTTGTTTGGATGCCAGTATGATTTTGTTTACGTATGTACAGTCAAATATGGCCAGAACAAATTATGCTTTAACTGCATTTGTAAAAGCTTTCGCTGAGTCAAATCTGCTCCTATCCTATTCTTGAACTTCCGTATGGTATCTTGTGGTCATTAGTCATGGTGATGGTCTTCCTGTATGTGATGTGCTTCTCCTTCTTCCTTCCTCTAGCACGTCTGCATCTTCGCGCCGGTCAGTTTCACCGGGTAGTTTCTCCCGTTGGAAATATGTCGCCGATAAGCTACTCAAGTATGTATAAAATCCCGTAGAAAATCATATATTCAACGATACTAATGCGTAATCTAAATTTAATTCACTTACTTTTGATTTGAATTTGACACAGCTCGTTATTTTCCATTTATCGTAGCCATCGGCATGGCCGTTCGCGTGAATTGTCGCGTGGTTCTATATTTTTAGTTAATTTTGTTGGGCGGGAGATGTAAAAATAGTCAACTCGCATTTTTGTTGAACCTAATAGGTTATGATACGTATTATTAGTCAGAAGAAAAGGTGATGATAAGAATGTTTTTCCAGACATATATATGTAGGTGATTTGTTGCGGTACATAAACTTAATTAAACAAATGTCTGTTTTGAACTGTTGTTGTTCAACTTGTTTTCACGCATTTTCTGTCGTGATTTGGTATGAAACTGCAGTTTCGTGTTATGGGAGGTGTAATGTTTTGAATTTAGTTTACCTTCAAAGCATTTTCACAGAGCTGGTCATCCTTATTTGGTTACTTCTAAATTGGTATGTTTCAGAGTTGTTATCAGATTCTCATATTTTGTAAATTCATAGTGACGACATAAGCTTGACAACAAACGCAACCGGTATCAGCGAAATATAGCTGCGCACGCGGAAAGCGAAGACAGAAGATTTGCGTCCTTCGACATGGTACACGTCTACACGAAAAGCAACGCGTATTCAAGCGAATCCACCTACAAAATGACGGACGGTGTGCATTACCGAGAGCAACCGTGTTCCATGTTGAAGGGGACGCAATGAATTTGATCGATTCTTAATCGTATACTTTGTACGTTCGCAGGAAACGCTGAATTACAAAAGACAATTGGTTCGCAATGATTGCCATGACGGATATTATGACGTAAACATACTGTAAACAGACAAAAAAACAACTATGAAAAACTGAGGCGCTCCAGCGCTTTCCGAAACTTTCAGACAAGCATACATAGTATGGTACTTCAATTGAAACAGCAGCGCTTACGATGCCAGTGCATTACGCTTATTGTAAAAGACTTCCAGTGCCCATAAAGGCAACGTCGCAACTCTCCGCTAAAATTAAGATAAGTGTGGTTTGTTAATGTTGTTTCACTTCCGGTGACTGACTCGAATCTGCCAACTGTTCGTTACTGTTTCAGACGAGACTGCGTGAAGTTACTGACAAAAGTATGGTTTGTTGGTGATGTTAACAGGGTTCGCTCAGACAAAGGTCATCGTAGTGGATTTTGAGGATGCTCGACTGGAAAACTACCTCCATGTCAAAGCTCAGCTGCAAGGAAAGGACTGGTGTTCTGAATAAAACATAGACAGTTGAACGATATTCGGGTGTCGGAATTGAAATACTTAACAATAAGTAATGTAAAATTTAAGAGTTATCATGCTGTTGTTCTCTTCGATTTCTATGCTTCAGCGTAGATTGGTATGTTTCCATTAATGTATTTATGATCATGTTTATGCTTTTTTTATTGCTATAGTCAGTAATGCCGTACTAGCTAGTAGGACCAGAAGATCCGATGGTGGATTTTTTGGATATCGATTAATCCCCCTGATACCGAGGTATACAGCATCTGCGATCGGGTTACATGCGTCCACAAAGAATTGACGGTGTTTCTGTTGTCTAAAAATGTGTTGCTATGGTCAACGTCAGCATTCCCGGGGTGGTAATGATGACACGAATCGTTCTTCCGGGAATGGTGCAAATTAAAGTAAGTAGGGCTGCATTATCAACATCTCCTCCGTCATTGGCGATCTTCCTTCTCCGAAATCGGCAATGTATTGCAGCACGAAAGCTTGTGTACAACTACTTATTAGCTTGTGTAGCATGTGGACTTATTTTCGCGCGCTCTAAACGAGAATATAAGAGCAAGAATATTATCGTGCAAGTAAACCTTCTGTTGACACGAATGTCGTTAAAATCTGTATACGCAGATTCTAGTATGTATTTACACTTCTAATAATCTGCATAGAAGAACCGCGCCATCGCACAGATACAGAAATTTTAATAAGTCAGCACTGTACATGTGGTAGTATTTCGTCTCATTTTCGCGAAAGAATTGCTTAAGAATAGTATTTTCCATCTGCAGGAAATGTGTTCGTCATGTAATTCACAACCGGTCCGTCGTGTAGTGCGTTATGCCTGGTACTGTGATGACCAAGATGGTCCAGAACAAAGATAAAAACTCGTTCTTCTGCGTTAATGCGGAAAACTTCGTATCATCGGCGTTGGCTCACGTAGCATGCCCTTCACGTAAGACTTTCTGGAGGCTTTTCATACAACCAGTAAACTGCATTGTTTTTATTTCCGTTTCAGATGAAGCGTAAGAAGGCTTGCACTTGGTTGTGCTCGTTGTTGTGAAATGTGAATACCGACTGCGATTTCCGTGTGTTTTTGGCGTTTGACGAGTTTGGTTGTGTATGAGAATGTCTGGGGAAATGTCCTGGGATAGCGGTTACTTACCATAATTATCAGCATCATTGTTTTGTCTGTTGTGTGTTTTTACTCACCTATTCGCGCAAGCTCATGTAACAAAAATTGATGTTTAGACTGTATGTTTATTTCTAAGCACCTTGTAAATAAATTTAATACACGCAGTCAATTAGAAGTTAGAGTGATTCAGTAAGCAATGAAACGTCGGTACAATATTAATTTTTTCGTAGTCTGTTAGCTTTAGTGGTCAGGTTTCTATAGGTTACTTTCAAGTACTTTCTAGTCGCATTTGCTGCAAGCATAGTGTGCCTTTGTTTTTGTGCGAACTTTGTGGATTAAGGATATGGTGTTATTACTACTGTTATTATTATAGTGTTATATTTAAGTAAGATATACAGTATCTATACAGTAACTATTACCGTTATGCCTTACGAAAATTATTCGTCTGGATGACATCTGTTGTCTGTCGCATCACGGCTGATTGTAAGTTCGGTTATCGGCCCTACGGAGTGGTAGTCACCTAATAAACCGTTACGAAATTTTTCGCACTTATCGTAGTATTTCACGTTTCCGGAAAGATCTAAGACTGTTTTCTTAATGCGCACTATCACAGCCTCACACACTGCCAATAATATATATGTAATAAGATATAGAAACAATGCACTAGTACTATTGTTCTCTTAATTACTAGCGAGTGGCTTCGGCTATGCTGATAGCCTGATATATATACTTCTCCGCTTCAAAAGCGCAGTTGTATAGATGTTTCGCGTTATGCCGGTAGTGATATCTCCCAGTGCCGGTATTAATAACTCCCAGGGTACATGTCCAGCCGATCAAAGGCAACCCCCGCCGCGTCCGAAGCCAGCTGGGCATTACCAATCGCGTGCGTCCCTCGATTCCGTGCAGGTGGCGCGACTGCAGCGGCACGGCTTAAGTTTACCAAGAAAGCAGAACGGCCGAAACGTAACACGCAGCTTCGTTGGGGACTAGTATTATATTAACACGGCCCATACAGTACTGTATGGGCCGTGGTATTAATATCATTAACGGCTACCAGTATTATTAATATTATTAATCTTAAATATAGGCCCCGACGACCTTGATGCAACGCTCGAAGCTTTTTGAACAATTCAGCAATGTTTTCCCTGAATATTGATATTATGAACAACACCGAAATTCACATACACGACGTCCCGGCCGTGCTCATATCAGAGATTTGCAGTTATTTAGGAGTCCACGACCAAGAAAATGTGAAAAGGTAAAAGATATGCCAACAGATTCATTTTGACTTACAACTCGCGATAATCAGTACGGACATATGTTTAAAAATCTAAAATTTAACCAAACGAATCGGTTAATCATAGAGAAAAATCAGAATCTGATTACTGCTGAGTTACGGTGTTACCTGAGGGAGTATTTTATCATACTTATGTAGTTGTAGCACAGAGAGTATAGACTCACTGTGGTTGTAGTACAAAGTTCCATATCGGCGTATCGCGGTAACGGACGGACCCGTGTTTTGCACAAGGTTTTCTATAACTACTTTATAGTGTGTGTCGTATTGTGAAAATAAGAAACAAAAACATGAAAGCGTAACCTCCAGGTCCATACTTCAACAGACTTATTTGCAGTCTACCTCCGCTTCCGGTTACCTAGTAAAAACACCTGCATGTGCAGATTTTGCTAAAAGTGAATCGGGTTCTTAGGTTCTGCATCAGAAAAAGAGTTTCAAAAACCTCTAGAAACCGTTAAAAATCACAAAAACATCTTTTCTAGATATTTTCATATTTCACACAAATTTCGGAAAGGTGCCTCTCCCCGCCGCGGGAAAGGGGTGAAAATACGGGTTTTCATTAAACGTCACCATTGGCACGTAACACCGTAACACCCTGACAGATCAGTTCTGTTTGTAGGGGAAAATGTTATTCTTGCAGGGTATGCAAATGGTGGAGAATAAATCTGGCCGAAACGTTTTTGTCCAGACTGATCGATATGGATAACTTAAGGATGATCAACCAGTCAGACGATTTTCTGGAACAAGCGTTAAGCAGGCGATTACAGAAGAACACGAAGATTTTGGTCTTACGAAACATCGTCGCTAAGAAAGACACATTCGGTATTATTGCGAAAGTTATCAAGCAGAAACATGCCGACTTAATACAACTAACTCTCAAGGACTGCGGGGTGCGGAGAGATTTTTCTGCGGATCCTTATTCTTGGACGCATCCGGAGCGTATCACTCCATATATGGTGCACGGGCTGATTTCTGCTGCAAAAAAGCTCGTTCTGGAGAATTACATGATGCGAGATGCTTTAGGCGTTGCTTTCAACTCCTTCGATTCCCTAATGCCTCGCGACACCCGTTTTCCCGACGTCACCCTTCGGCCTAAAACGCCAGTGGTTCTTACCCGGTGTGAATTCGACCGGACCAAGTCGGTGCAGCAGAATTACTATTCGTTTATCATGGCGTTGAACAGTAACTGCCCTGAAATTCTTCCGGAGAGTCGGAACGCAGTTGTACAGCTATACAACTCCTGGACCTACAGTGACGCAGAAGAGAGTGCATGGCGATCCCTGGGCATGACCATTAAATGGTAATTTAGATGCAGAATTTTCTGCCTTTATATTTGTGATGGTGGAAGGTGTCGAAATCGGTGCGTGTATGTTTTTATTGTTGGTCGTCACATGATCGTTTTGTAGCTTGAATGAAGGGATGCCTGTTACGTATACCCGGGGATATATGGATGTGAATGGATCAACCGCTCTGCGACAGCTGGACCCACTGACCTTCAACAAACTCACTATATATGCTTTGCATCGCTTGTATTTTTAATGTGGCTGTTCCCTGTCATCGTTGGTAGTTCACACGCTAGACATGAGAATAGTCCAGAACTGTATGGGAAATAACATTAATTAAGCATTTTTATATTTTCAGTAGTTACAAGAAACTAAAAAAGATGCCTGTTCGTTCAGCTATGCTAATTTATGGCCTTTATTGACACATGTGTTAGGCCATTATTGTACTCTACCTTGCTTCTGCGATGCGATCTGTTCATACAACCTGCCGTAACATATGTATTATTGGCTGTTATGACGGAAGATAACGTCCGGGTTATCCTATGCGGACACGCCCGGGACAATCCATAAGAAGCGTGTCAAGAAGCAATCTTTAGAACGGTATTGGTGGTAAACGTTGAGCATTTGCTAGGCTTTCCGGTGTGAAGTGTTGTTGAAGCGGATAGTTGCTTAATTACTAAAGCAAGATCATTAATAATTTTGATCTTCCGTTGTGCTGGGGCTGTTTTGACCGTGTGCGATTGATTTAGTTAACCCTGATACCGACAAGAAAACCAAATTTTTCGGTATTTATTCTTATGAGCGAACAAGGAGACCCGGTAGAAAAATTTTATTAAATAATCGTCACCTGACCAAATTCAGCCGATATCCTGTTGTTTCTGCGGTAGTATAAGTTTAATTTCAGAGTATTGCTCAGTCCGCTGGCACTGACAATTGTGAGTTTGTTCAACAGTGCAACGAACTGACCTTTGGTCAGGGCCAGTCTGTAATGTCGCTTTGGCTTCCGACCTCAGAGATTGCTTTGCATGAGCGATTCTGTCAGTAACTTGAACACCGTATTCTGACGTACCGTTCGTCCCGGTATATACTTTGGGAAACGAGCTCCTAATATAGTGCCCCTGGATCCATAATGCAGAACAAGGGAGTTTAGGACCAATGCTAGGTTTTGGGACAGTCGGGAGTGTCTTTCGTGTAGTCTGCATGATATGGAAGTCACACTGAAAATCCAGACGTCGTTCCTCAGAAGCGGTGGCAGAGCCATACTGTGTTCCCATAAGGGCGTGGAAGTATCGGAAATGGTGCTTTGTTGCTGATGTTGTGGATTGCGTTGGAGAGATTGTAGCCGTTGTCAGACGGGAAGCCGAGATTGATCAAGTTTGATGTCGTTCTGTCCAGTGATGTTATACTTGGTGTCGTTGTTTCCGGTGTTAGTTGGCCGATGTCGTTGTCTGCGGTGTTGTTACAGTCGAGGATGATATCAACCGAAGTTACATAAATACAACTATACTGTCAGCGGTATGAGAAAACGTTTCCTGTTTTTGAACTTATCCAGAATTAATCGACCGAAGCGAAGGTCCTGAAACTGATTCCATGTCATGTGGTATCTCAGTATCTGTCGGTCGGTCGGTCACGGCAAAAAATAAAATATTAATAATTAGAGGGCGCTGATCTGCGGTCAGTCTAACGAAATATTCTGCTCCCCTTTAGTATAGCCATCGGCGAGTGCACTTACCTACTTAATCTGCTCCGAATTCCTATTCCGCCCTTAGCGGACAAAATACGAAATTTACCTACTATGTTTACCTGTTTACTTGACCTACTTATTAGATAGCAGAACGCGAAGCTTGGTTGGCGTCGGCCGCCAGAATTATACGGCCACACCACAGCCGGCCTGCCATCTTTATTGGGCTGTGGCCATACCCATATATATGCATGGTCCTCGGGGATATCACAGAACACTAGTGTTCTTTGGGGATTGTTCTGTGGGAATATCGATGAATATGATAGTTACTTTTATATGACCATACCGACGATCTTACTGCAACGCTCGAAGCATTTCAGGAACAATCCAGCAAGAAGAATGTTTTTACTGAATACTCGTACTATGTATACTGATATTCTGAAAAACCCCGAATTCCGCATACACGATGTCGCGGCCGTGCCCATATTGGAGATTTGCAGTTATTTAGAAGTCCATGACCAAAGGAATGCAAAAAGGTAAAAGATGTGTCAACAAATTTGCGGGCCCATTCGTATGCGTTTGCCTAAATCAAATTCCCGGCCGCAGCCATTTTTAGTAAAAGTGCGTACGTGCAAATGTGAAAATCTTGCAGGTTTTCATTAATGGTAGCATATTCCAGACAGATCAGTGCTGTTTGTTAATAAGTGTGTATGTTAGAAATTTTATATCGTATTTGCAGGGTATGCAAATGGTGGAGAATGAATCTGCTCGAAACGTTTTTGTCATCGATATGGATAGTTCAAGGATGCTCAACCAAACAGACAGTTTTCTGGAACGTACGTGAAGCAGGCAACTACAGAAGAACACGAAGATTTTGGTCTTACGAAACATCGTCGCTAATAACAACACATTCGGTATTATTGCGAATGTAATCAAGCAGAGACATGCCGACATTATACAGCTAACCCTCAAAGGCTGCGAAGTGCGGATAGATTATTCTGCGGCTGCTTATTATTGGACCCATCCAGAGCGTATCACACCTTATATGGTGCATGGGCTAATTACTGCTACAAAAAAGCTCGTTCTGGAGAATTACATGATGCGCGATGCTCTAAGCGTTGCTTTCAATTTCATCAATTGCAATCCCAGAATGCCTCGCCACCCCCGTTTTCCCAACACCGGCCGGCTTCGGCCTAGAACGCCGATGGTTCTGACCCGGTGTGAATTCGACCGCACCAAGTCGTTGCAGCAGAATTACGATTCGTTTATCATGGCGTTAAACAGTAACTGCCCTGAAATTTTCCCGGAGTGTCGGAACGACGTTGTACAGCTGTACAACTCCTGGATCCACAGTGACGCAGAAGAGACGGCGTGGCGGTCCGTGGACATGACCGTGAAATGGTAATTTAGGATGCAGAATTTTCTCCTGCATATCTGTGATGATATCGATAGCAGGTGTCAAAATCTGTAAATATATGTTCATTGTTGGTTGTCGCATGTTTGTTTTGTAGCTTCAATGAAGGGGTGGCTGTTACCCGTTGTAATATATCTATCGATGCGGCATACTAAGTCTTTATTAGTACTGCACGCTAGCCAGATAAGAAACCAACTAAATAGTAAATACGTAGAACAATACGCTATACAATGTAGAGTTGCTAAGTACAACAGTGCGGTCACTTGATGACCGCAATCTCGAGAATACTACAATACATCACACCCGTGCAGATTTGGATGAGAATGTTTCAACCGCTCTACGACAGCTGGACCCACTGACCTTCAACAAACTCCCTATATACGCTTTGCACTGCTTGTATTTTTAATCTGGCTTTTACTTAATGGTTTCTGTCATGGTTGGCAGTTCACACGCAAGACCGGGAATAATCCAGAATTGTATAGGAAATAATGTTAACTAAGTGTTTTTAAAGTGCTCCAGAAAATGTGATAATTATGGTAAGTTCTCCTTCTTTATCGGAAGGGCTGTTGAAACTGATAGTTGCTTACTAAAGCAAGATCGTTTGTTATGTTGCGCTGCTGTTTTTGGTCGTGCGCAGTTGATTCGCTTAAACGTGCAACCGACAAGAAAAACCAAATTTTTGTTGGTATTAATTTTATTCTCACCAGGGAACAAATAGACACGACAGACAAATTTAATTAAATAATATCCGCTTGACGAAATTCAGCTGACATCCTGTTTTTTCTGCGGTAGTATAAGCTTCAACATATTGCTCAATCCACTGACATTGAGTCTGTTCAACAGTGCAACGAATTGACCTTTGGTCAGCGCCAGTCCCTGTAATGCCTCTTTGACATCCGAGCTCATGTTGCTCTGCATGAGAGATTTGGGCAGTAACTTGAACACCGTATTCTGACGTCCACGTTCGTCCCAGTACATACTCTGGGACACCGGAAACAAGGTCCCAATATAGTGCCCGTGGATCGGAATGCATATTGCAGGACCAGGGAGTTTAGTAT
>JAQGAU010002563.1:0-15177 GCA_034698045.1 Paramacrobiotus richtersi
ATAGTTTTGATGGCCGCAGTGACTTTTTCCACAGTACCCGTGCACGTGACATCATCCAGGTAACCCACTGTAATGTCACAGTTCAGTTCCTTCAAAAGTGGCAGGGTGGTAAGCGAGTAGAGCATCGGACCAAGGGGGTCCCCCTGCTGTATCCCGCATTCAGATGATATCACTGCCGAACCACAGATCAAATGGGAAGCATTACGGTAGCTGTTCCACACAAAACGGTAATACGCAGGTAACCTCTCCCTGACGGTGGCCAGCATTACGTCTCTGCGTAGGGTGTTGAAGGCATTGGTGAAGTCGAGCTTGACCAAAACACGGACTGAGTCATGAGCACCTTCAAGATACGCGCGGACACCGTGGATAATGGCTTCGGCTCCCCCCTTCACTCCGCAACCCAGTTGAAGGGGAACCAGGTCGGGCAGAACTTCGTCTGAACAGCGAGTGTTGACGGCTTTGCACGTCAGCCGGCGTGGGGTTTCTCCTACGGCGATGGGTCTGGTCCCGCCCCCTTTTTTACCCAAAGGGATCAGCTTTGCACCAAATAAATAGGGGCGAATGTCATCTGGTATATCGTCAGTCAGCATCAGCGTTGAGACATCTGCGAGAGCGGAGAATAATTTGGCGTCGGGGTCTACAGTTGGGCCTGACGTGTCTTTGATGTGTTGGGGCCGAAAATTAGTGAATCCCCCCGAGGATCCGGAAGGAAAACTCTGAACAGCCTTCTTAATTTCGGCAGGTGAGACACGAGGAGGAATCACAGAACCATCCGGGGGTGGTGGAAATACACTATCCGCAGGCTGAGGGGGGTGTTTAGAGCGGAGAGCTTGAATGGTTTCCTCGTTAAGGGGAGCCAGAGATTCTTCTCCAAGGACTAACCGGACCGCTCCACGGATGTTCTGATCCTGAAGACTTTGTCACTTTAGTCCATACACCTTTCAGGCAGATAGTGTATATGCGCGGCATGCGTCAGTAAGTGGTACGTCAGTTTCTATGGTAGGCCAGTTCACTGGGTACGTTTTACCGTCCATTATTTAAAGATAAGAATGTTAGTAGTGTTGGCTTTTTTTTCCTTGAAAGACCGTTCGCCGACTACGATCCCACCATTCGCATTCGCATCCTTGGATTTTTCTTGACTGATAAATAGTAAAGTGTACGTTGCCAGGTACGTGCGTTTCGGTTGGCTTTCGCTAGATTTCGGATCGCTTACAGTGCAGCTTACTTGCACAACACAACCCCTTCTTTGATATAATAATTAGATATTTCCCGACGGCTTTCTAATTTACTAATCATGCAGTAATAAACTGTCACAGTTTCCGAAAGAAAAGATCTGTCTTTGTGTGTGCTATGTCAGATAATATTCCTGATTGGTTGTGCTGCATCCATCTGATAGTGATGACATTGTGAAACAAATAAAATGAAAGTAATATGCTTTTGGCGTACGGTATCGATAGTGTTTCAAACTTTGTACGGTTAAATCTTCATCGTATTTACTGTTAATCATGCTTTCTGAACCAATAAGTTTACAGTGCTAGCTTGCACAACAACAAAACATTCTGTACATGTCACATGTGTATAGTGCTGTTACTCTGTATGCATAATAGAACGAGCTTGACACTGCAACGATGTTCGAAAATAGAATTCTGTCGTCAGGTGACCCAGGACACCACTGTTTCAAACAGGTGCGAAACAGCACCACGATGTCTTCATATCAGTGATACACACTTCCGGGCTGAATAATTCTGAACGGCCGACGTACTTGTGTGTACGTTGTACTGATGAGAGTGGGAAAAGCTTGGCTGTGAAGGATTTTTTCAAGGATATGTTATTTAATTAGCGCACACGAAGTCACAAACAGATCTGGAAGTCTCTTAACTGCGTGTCCGTTATTTCTTCTGGTAATGTCAAGTGTAGTCTGATCTTTTCTCAAATTGTTGTAATGATTATAATTTTCAAGCGTGGTACAACTTACAGTTTTATGAAGCACAGGTTGGTGCGGTCGCTTCGATTCCCGTATTAACAAGGTAAGGCCATACGCATTTCTGGTTCGTTGCGAGTTTCTTACCACACTATTGGAACGCAGATTCACTACAGTATGTTATAAAGAGCTACTTCTACTTAAATTCGTACATACAGAAACAGTGCAAAACTACCATGAAGGTCTTTAGTAATTTCAGAAGGTGGACGTTGCATGTTGCGGTAAATATGATAAATATGTCCTGCTTAGTATTAGATCAATCATAATGCTCCACCATGACTATGCGTGCACCCGCCTGTGCAGAATGCAAACAAACACTTACATATATCCAGAAAAGGTCAGAACTACAGATCTGTATGGACGGGGAAATTACAAGTTGCACTGGTGCCACTAGAATAAAAACATTAATACCAGTACTTCGAAATACGGCACTCACAATCAGTGTCAGGTTTACAATAACTGCAGTTAATTCAGACATGAGTAAATTAACAACTGAAAGAAAAACCTGTGCTGGACGATTCTTGTGTGTCGAGCTGCCGATGACAAATGTAGCTGCAGGTATAATTTGCAAGTAATGTTGGAAGCATAACAAAGAGCCCCGCTCGGAATGCGTACTGATACATGGTGTACATGCGCGTTTCATAGCCACGAAAAAAAACACATCTTTCCCGCGGAAATATATGGTCTTGTTTGCCGACAATAACTCAGCAGTACACACCCGAAAACGCCATTAACTACAATGAATAAAACCGATTAATGAGGTGTTCTTTCATTACAGTATTACACAATCTCAGTACTATGCCTGGCTTTGAGAATAATTAGTCTGTGTATGATCAAAAAAGCGATTCGATTCTACCAGCAAATTTTATTTTAACTGCTAGCAAATTTTACAAGTTTCTGCTGACCTTGTCCAAAAAGTGCGAGAATGGACCAGCTGGGAAATTTGCTGCCCCTTGCTGTCTGTGCGTTTGAATCAGGTACGTGTACGTATTGTACGATTTTCTGAGAGTTATACATTAGTTTGGAAGAAAACACATCAGCAACTATGGGACGTTGACTTTGCACGTATTGTTTTACCAGTTATGTGCACATTAATATGCCTTATGTATAACATATACGTAGATTAAATCTGTGTAGTTCGACGAGTACAGAACAACTTTTATTTCATCTTTGGTACAATTAAACGACGAAAAGATCCAAACATTCTTTGAAGCACCAGGTTCTGCGTTGCAATATGGTTTCAAGTTAGCGTTCTTCAAACCTATAGTACATCTTCGTATCCTGTACCGCAAATTCCCAGCTTGAGCATCACATAACATTTGTAGGGTCAAGGAAGCCAAGCATACCGCTTCGCTTGACATTCTGTAATCGGAATTTTAAACTAATGCACTTGCACCGCTTAAACTGCGCACTTACAACCAGCAACCGAAATTAGAACTGGACATGAAGCCTGCATCGTAACGCTGTAAATTTAGTATGGTTGTACGCCGTTTCAGAAGCACATATAACGCGAATTTGGATACCGGTCATAAACGAATTGGTGTACACGGCAGCACAAAATATTTTTTGTGGTTAAAAACCTGCAAATCCCTTATGTATGTAACCCTTCATTTTGCAGTAAAGGGAGCATCAATCGTATGTTACGATTGTGATGGTCTTATCGGTATGATTTGCGGATTAACGAGATGGACCGCGACATATCTGGAAGGCAGCGCCAAGCTGTGTGATGCGGGAATGTGCTACACCTATGTTAAGGTGCGTGTTGAATCTCCTGTCTGTGTTTCGTTTTTACTTTACGTGTAGTCCGAGCAATTGTAACGAAAAACAACTATTCTTGATTCAAGTTCTCCATCTGTGAAACTTACGATAGCTCGTTTCTCACAGTGCAGTGTCATTCCGCAGTTATAACGTAAACTTGACAAATGTAAATCGTTTTCCTTTTTTTTCAGACCGAGGCTGGCAAAGGTACGTATACTTGTGTAAAGCTGTGTTCGCTGCTGGATTTTGAAAACTCTAACTATAAATCACAATATAAGTAAGCTCTGAATGCTCAGTATATACAGTACATTGTACTCGAAAAGCTGGTAATGTTTTATGATTTAAGTGTTTAACCGTATTTTCTCAGTTGAATGGGCCCTCTGATGTCTGGTTTTCTTATGGTCAACGCTTTGTAGATGCAAAAGTCAGTCAAATTAAGCTCACCAACTCTTGGAGGCAACTCAAAGTCTCGGACTTTCAAAATCCTATAAGTTTTAAGGCCAGGATCGTAGTCGTTACTATTCGACAGCAAATGCGGAATGATAAACAAAGATAGCGATAAAACTTGAACGAAATTTAATGCAAAGATGTGATTAATTATGTAGCTTCCTCTGTCCATCGCGGCTGTGGCCAGCTGGATTGCGATAAATTACCACTGGGATACAATCGGACGGTGGAGTGCGAATTCGCCGTGGATGGGTGGAAAGTGAGGAAAGTGCAAGGCGGCATTTTCAATCAGTCGCGTATCTATACCACACAATTTCCCGAGCAGAAAATAGCTTCGGGCTCATTGCAATATTGCGATCAGGATCGGTGCAACAGTGACAAAATTCCTATGGCCAATCTTCCGTCGGCAGTCCAAGAATGTGAGTGTCATACAAAAAGTTATCACTGCAGGGAACAATATGAAACGCGATTGGTACGATGTTTAAATGGTACAAAATGATTTCTCAAAACTGCAGTTGTTACTGTGGCGCGCTTTGGAACGACACTCAAGAGTTCCTTTCACCAAAAGAGTTCAGTTATTCCGACTAAAAAACTACTCAGACAAATAACTAATGTGCTCACAGTTTATCACACCCAGTGCCTCATATGCGCGCTAATCGATAAATTGCATTAGTGCCATCTGTTGGGGGATGGGAAAATGTAGAAAACCCCATCAGTATAATACTAATAAAACCTGCAGTACTAAGTACATCGTTTCTCTACCTGATAAACTGCGTACGGCGTAAACCTTGACCCTTGTTGACGGGGGAGAGCACACAAGCTAGTGCACAAATTATAAGCCCTAAATTTACGTCCGTCTGTGCTTTTTCCAGCGAAGGTTAAGCCGCTGTCGTGTTTTGTCTGCAAGAGTTATGCCGACCAGGCATGTGGATTAAATTTCACGGGAAGCGGACCGGTGAATGAAGTGCAGTGCAAAGTTGGCCACTGTTTTACATACGTCACGGTATGTGTACATTTGATGCTGACAAACAGACAATCGCCTCTGCAAACAGTTAACGTAATTTAGTAACAGTAACTTAAAAACGTAAAGCTTACACCTGCTGTATGACTTGCGCATTATGGCAACAGTAAGGATACAGTACAGACTAAACTGTATAGTAATAACCAGGCTATAGTTGTTTCCTGTAAACTGGTTTCCTGTAATGTGTTACGAGATCTTAAATTCGATTGGAAAGGCAAAAAAGGGAAACATTGTCATAGATGAATCAATTGTCACATGTTTTGTCTACTGCAGGTGGAAGCCGGTCAAATGCCCATGATTACGCGCGGCTGCGGTGGCATCAGTTGCAACCTGTTTCCGGGCGCATCGGGCTCCACCGTCACGTGTGATGAGAACAACATCCTCGCGCCGCCGGACACGGCCAACGGCCAGCTCTTCAACAAAAGCCGCCTCTTCGTCCAGCCGTTTGCACCCGGTCAGCCCCCGACGGAGTCTACCGTCCAATACTGCAACAACAGACCCATGTGCAATTCGGAATTCATCTCCGCGTTTAAAATTAAGGATTATTACTATCTAACGGATGTTAAAGAGACAGAGGCGAATATCACTTTAGAGAGTAAACCGATCCAGACGTCGGCACTTGGGAATCCAGCGCGGGGAAGCAGCGGGTCAGCTACTGGTACATCGAACGGTAAGATGGCGTTCCATGTATTCAAAAATATTACACGCAGGACATGGTTGAACTGCTATAACTGTATTTTATCGGGGCGAAGGGCAACGTGTAACATGTGTTATAAAAAACAATTAATGCCAATCAGCAGCAATTACTCCCGACAACGTCTATGGCTGAAGCCAAGTTTCGACCGTTGTCATAATTGTCGCCTAAACCACAGCAGTTCCGCAGCTACAAACGTTACGCCAGTCTGTACTACCTTGTGTTAACAGCCTGAAGGTCGACTTATCGTGCTTAAGAGGACAGTTTACATAATGTAGCTAGGTTGGTCTGATGTGATTTTTACCGTAAATTTCAAAAACTTTAAATTTAAGTTTAGAATTACAGAAACTTGTTGCGGTTACAGAAAACAGTAACGTGGCTCGGTGCAAACCTTGCAAAACAGGAATGTTTTGTTTTTGCTGACAATTATGACACTGGAAAAAACTGGCTTTAAAGAATGGCAGTAGTGAAACGTACTGTAATCTCCAGCTAAAATGCAGGAAACCATCCTATTAACTGTAATACTGTATGTCAAAATCTTATTCCGCACCTAATGTATGTTACACTGAGACGACCTTTTTGCAGGGCATTCCGATGGTAGCTTGCAACGTAAAAAGTGCGGGAACGGAACCGCTGGGTCAGTGCGAACCTACAACGATCTGGAGATGGTGTTCGCTACGATTGCCCGCGACTTGAGCCAACTGGACGGCATGGAGACCAAACAACTGGCTAAATTTACGGAGCGAATAAAAGGCACGCGTATGCCATAACAGTCGGTGTTACGCTAGAAATAATTACAGAAAGGTTTACAACGTATTGCACGATGTTCCAAGGGTTTAGTGAGAGATCATTTTCTGTTTATCGGCGAGTTCCTGTTAACTGCTTCCAGGTAAGCGTCTGGCGAATGGTCAGTTTCGGATAGAATCAGCTTTAAAACTGTCTGATAGGAATTAGTACGGAGATTACGCTGCTGGGTTTGTACTTTTGTAGCAGGTGCACTTTTTTCACCTTCAGGAACGCTATGCATCTATCTTTTGCTTTACTTCTTCCTGCTGCATAATTTTCAGCATCTGTACTACATGTGTGGCATATTTCGGGGTAGCAGTCTTTTTTTTCTTTAGCAGTGCCTAAAACACAGAAACGGTACGCGGATTCTTTTAATTTGAAAAATAAAGAAAGTTACCGCAGATATCGATAACCATGATCTATTTTACAAGTGGTCGGTTAGAGTCTATTCATAGCAACTGCCTTCGACCTAATGCCTTCGAAACTGCCTTATATTATTATATCAGCAGTTCCAGATTCAAATATGTCTTCCGTTTGCTGACGTAAATGTGACGTTTTACGATTTTTTAAAACTTTGTTCTTTCATAACCTCTTTTAAAATAACTGCAGTAGTCATTTTAGCGCCAGCTTCGTTGTATCACCTCGTTTATTGTCTACAGTACAGCTGTATACTGACATGGTTTTAACTGTTTTAAGCTTGCATTCGATACTGTTGGCGGAGTAGAAAACTCGAGCTTATTCCAGAAAGATTTTCTCGAAAATTGTGCGGCATCACGGTACTGCACAGAACATCGAAGAAGGAAGAGCATTCAACATCTTCTTAAGATGAATGTTTTTCAGGTTATGTGTTGGACAAAGCATACGAAATGTACCAGAAAGCGTGCACCGAAACTGGAGAAGTTTACATCAGCAGGATGGATTACCTAAGCATCGACTGAATAACGTGAAAACAATCCGATCACCATTACGTAGCGTCGTGGCGAATGAATATAGGTTCAAGATTTCACCCCGGTTTCGCATGCATCTTCATATACTTCCTTTCACTCCTCGAGGACGTTTTTGCCGTTCTCCGTCAGAATATGATGAGATTTATTGCGCTACAAAAGGGTCGAGGCATTTGTGGTCTTTGTAATTTCGAAACAATATGCGCCTTCAGACCAAGCTGTATTGCTGTAAATTACAGGCTGTATCTGTATTCCCTTGCGCGCAGGAAGCGCGTTTTTGTAGCATTCGAAACGATTTAACTGTGCAGTAAAGTTCGTCTCAAACATCTCCGTGCTTACAAGTCTTGTTAATGTTGGTGCTCAGTGACTCACGTAGTATAGACAGCCGTACTAATACTAACGTTAGCCTTGTCATTCCACGTTACATTACCGTACATTATGGTACATACATCCATTTTTATTGAGCGAAATAGAGGTTTCTAATATTATCTTCTTGATTATATCCGTTAAATGAATAATGATGCTCCTGCTTGTATACTGCCACAGAAATAGTGCAAAACTGCCACAAAGTCCACAAAGTCTGTCAAACTTCCCATGATGCGGACTTCTACGATCTTCATGATATCATTTGGTAATGCGCAGAACTCTCCACGCTTACGGGCGTTCAAACTTTATACCGACTTTACGTCAGCCTTACATGGAACTTACGTTGTTTTCGCGAGCCTTACGTGGCCACTAAAAAAATGATGTAAAAATATTATCCCACACTAGCTTTGCACCCAGACCTTTCGTTGGCTCACGCGGTTCTTACGTGGTCTTACGCTGCGGTAAACATTAATCTACGCTTTCTGTATATCAGCTTACGCGGAACTTACGTAGCATTCCGCGGTTCTTACGTCGTCTCTAATACCCTGTGAAAACATGGCTTTACACGGACTTTACATTAACTTACGCAGAAGGTACGTTGGCTTACGTGGTCTTACGTTGTAAGACCATTGCTTTACACTGACTTTACATCAGCTTACGCGTGTCTTATGTTGTCTTACGCTCATCACGTATCTTATGTTGCACTGAAAGCGCATCGCTATTTGTTTTCTACAAATCGAGCCATATATGAATACTGCAGATTAACTTGCTCAATTTTTTATTAATACAGTAGTTAAAGACATTGATATTTAAACTAGTCACAAATAGTGCAGGTCTTTTAATATTCATCTTGACACCAAAAATATCTGACGAGACTAATAAGCAAGCATTTTTAGCCCGGAGTTGGGAATAAATATGCCACCTATACTAAAAACAGCTGTTAAATCTGGTAAGGGTAATAGTAAACGCTTTGCTGGGGGAATGCTGCATCGATTGTAAGCGAGCGGTCAATTACCTACCGTATGCGGCTATGTATACTTAAGATGAACTTTCTCTAGCGGATGGTTACAAACAGTTTTTGCGCCTGTCCCTGTTGCGTCTGTATAATCCCTTCCATCTGCCACTCTGTAATTTCGAGTGCTCCATCGTTTGTACTTCGTTGTTATAAATTGTACTACCTTGATTGGGCTCGGAATATGTGGAATCCTTTGTGGTGTGTCTGGTCCGAGGACCGAGCCACTTGTCGTGTGCTAAAGCAACTGCATTTTATCAACTGGAAACACCCCCAAGTTCTCCTGTTTGTACATTCCAGAACAAGCATGAAAATACAGCAAAGGGCTTAACAAATTTCATCAGCCGGCAGAAATTGAATGTTGTATATAAATTTGCTAATGCGCGTGCTGACGGTTTTTACGCTTGCGAACCGGGAATGAGCCTGCAAACAGAGACTTTCACTGGAAAAGTTCAGTGTATGAACGGCGAAAAGGCATACTGAACTGGTGTCACTACGAAATAACATCAATGCCAGAAATACGATAATCCAGTGTGCTACTGCAATTATAGCAGCCATGGGCAAATGAAAAGTTGTCCCGTGAGTAGAAGTACATGCCATCTAAAGAAAAAGCTTTCCCTAACGATTCAAAGACAAGACGCAAAAAAGTTAACGACTTGAACCTTAACTAAATTACCGCAACAAGGAGAAAAAAACTTGAGCAGGGATTTTTTGCGAAGCATTAGCAAATTGCAACAGTATTGACCGAACATACGGTATATGTGCTGAGCTGCAGATGACACACGTATCTACGGGCTGGCAGAAGTGTTCAGAGCGTAACAAAGAACCCCGCTCGACATGAGTACCCTTTTCTGGTTGTGATTTCCCCTGTATGCACAGCGTAAGGTGAATTATTTTATCAGTAAAACCACGAATGCCTAGCAGTGACTATATTTTCGATTACCAGTGTTCATGTTGCTTGCAAATTTATCACTACTTCTATAGACTGGTTTATACGAACATGTGCTGGATTTCACTGCAGCAGTGCTCCATGGTGTACACTGTACATGCGCATTTCAGGGCCACGGAAAACGCTTCTGTCCCGCGTAAATGAGATCCTGTTTGCCGACAGTTAGATTAGCAGTTATATCTACAGTCGAAAACTTCATTCATTATGCTGAACTGAAATCTATTAATGAGATGTGCTTGCGTTTTATCTAAGCATTAAGCTTCACTTCAAGCTGATTAGTTTGTCTACAGAAAACGATATTCGATTCTAACAGCAAACTCCATGATACTGACAAGTGTTACTAGCTTCTGTTGGCTTTATCCTCTAAAACCTGCAAGAAGGAGCCATCTGGAGATTTTACTGCTACTGACCGTCTGTGTGCTTGTTTCAGGTGCGTGCGAGTGTATGTTATTATGCATATAAAAATATGTAAATGGTATGTGTGCTTGTAAAACAGACGGTCACAGCGGAGTTACTCTCTTCCAAACTGACATACATAAGAAAAATCTTAATTACTAATTATGGAAAGAAAATGGGTACTTTGACTAATCTCTTTAGTCTAGGCATAGTTAACCCTGCGGATCAGCTTTTGGTCAATTTTTAGCGTTGATGATGTTACCGTAGGGGTAAAGATTTAAACGCGGGCGGCGTTCAAATCGCTCGCTAGCATTTAAGTGTACCGAGGATAAAGTACAAATTATTCTACATATACCCGTCAAACTCCGCAATTTTATTAAGTGTAAGTGGTAAATTACACTTATCATCGTGAATTGCATATGTATATGCGAGTCTGCATGTATGCGCGGTTGTTCGCGACGCCGCTCGCTACTTATGTATTGAACAGCTGCATTGTTTACTCTAGACAGAGTACATAGATGGAGTAAACAATGCAATTGTCCTTTTGAGACGAAAAGGTGTGCATATTCTTCGAAACAACCGTTTCTGCTTTGAAATAACATGCAGGGAGTTGACTGTGTGCGCCAGCGGAGTTTCGTGAAGAAATATCAGTAAATTCGGGGTTCATCACTTAAGACAGTGCATAAGTTACCACCCTAAATTTACGATTATTTGTGATTTTGTCAGCGAATGTGAAGCCTCCTACGTCCTGTTCGGCCTGCAAGAGTACCGCGAGCCAAGCGTGCGGATTAATGGAGGGCGGACAGGCGTGGAAGGCGGAGCGGGGACGGAAGTGAAATGCAGTGCTGGCAACTGCTTCACATCTATCAAGGTACGTCTGCGCTAATTGATGGTCTGGTGTGGACAAAAGCAAAACATCACTTAACAACAACTTAAATTGTCTTAAACAACCAACGACCAATGCACAGCTTACTGCATGCTTTATTATGCTGTACTCTGCTTTATTATGAACGGCCAGAACGGGAAATCCTAAGTTGCACTGGTGCCACTACTGCCAGTGCCAGACATATAGGAAATCCCGACACTGCGGTTTGTAATAGCCGCAGTTAATTAGGTAATTGATAAATTAACAATTGAAGGTATCATTATGGCAACTGAAAGCAAAAACTGTTCTTGACGATTCTTCTGGGCCTAGCTGCCGATGACACAATTATCTGCAGGCTAGCAGGTAATGTTAGAAGCGCAACAAAGAACCCCGCTCAGAATGTGTACCAGCTTTCTTTTCTGGTTTCGATTTCCCTGCAGGCCCAATGCATGAAAAATTATTCTGAGCAATATAACTGAATGTCTGGCTGTGATTGCTTTGTGACCAGTACTTCTATGTTAAGTAGATGGAGATACTATTTTATGCCCGTTGGAAAACTAATTTGATTCCAAAGGCAGTTGTACTGCATACCATATGGTAGTATACATGCGCGTTTCGTGGCCACGAATAACAACTTCTATCCCGCGGAAATGTAACCTTGTTTAACGACAATAGCTCAGCAGTACACACCCAAGAAAGCCACTAGTTACAAGAATAAAAGCGATTAGTATGGTGTTTTTGCATTATGCAGTAGTATTACACAATCACAGGTCTATGGCTGACTCTAAGTGTAAGATAGTCGGTTGATGAACAAAAAGCGATTCGATTCTAACAGCAAACTCTATTTAATTACTAGCAAATTTTGCAAGTTCTGCTGACTTTGTCCAAAAAGTACGAGAATGGACCAGCTGGGACATTTGTTGCTACTGGCTGTCTGTGCGTTTGTATCAGGTACGTGTATCAGTGTATGTATTGTACGATTTTCCTAGAGTTATATGTCAGTTTGGAAGAAAATACATCAGCAATTACTAGACGTTCATTTTGCAAGTATACTGCTTTACCTGCAATGTGCGCATTATGTAATGTGCCACTTAAAGTTATGTATATAAATTAAATCTGTGTAGTTCGGCGAGCACAAAACAATTTGTATTTAATCGTCGGTACAATTAGACGTTGAAAACATGTGAAAATTCTTCGAAGCAACAGGGAACCCCATCAGGATATTGCTAATGAAGCCTGCCGTAAAGCGTTCCTCTACTTGATAAACTGGTTACGACGCATACTTTGTTGATGGGGGAATGCATACAAGTTAGTACTCAAATTGCCAGCCCTAAATTGACGTCCATTTGTTCTTTTTCCAGCGAATGGTAAGCCGCTGTCCTGTTTGGTCTGCAAGAGTTATGCGGACCAGGCGTGCGGATTAAACGTCACGGGAAGCGGACTGCTGTTGGAAGTGCAGTGCAATGTTGGCCACTGTTTTACATACGTCACGGTAGGTGCACATTTCTTGCTGACAAACAGTAAACATGGGTGAGCAAAAATAACTTAAATACGTAAAGCTTATACTTACTGTAAAACTTGCGCATTATGGCAACAGTAACTAGTAAGTATACAGTATAGACTAAACTTTACGTATACAGTAATAACCTGGGTCTTGTTTCCTGAAAACTGGGTTAAAGTTTATAATTACAAGGCCCACCTCGGCCTCCGGCCTCGGTGGGCAGAACATAGAGCCAGTTTTGCGTGCGGAAGTCGCAAAAGGTCAGAGGTTTTCGTTGCCATTTGTATCAAAAAAAGGTTAAAGGACGTGGATGAAAAGATAATGTCACGCTGCGCAGTTTGTTAACGAAGTTTACATACAAAGTGTATGTAGCGAAAGTTTTGTAATGAAGAGATTTTCGGGAAGTTTGCACTAGATATTGCGGTTGTTGTGAGCCATAACGACTCTATAGTTCATTTTTCAAACTTGCAATGCATTTCAAGGATATATATATATAACCTTTATTGCTGTTCAGACCTTCTCTATTTGTCTTATAGCTTCGCAAACATATCCAAACACTATCTTGCTTCGGTATGATTTTAATGTATAATATTTTGAAATTCCCCTTCCGTTTTTCTATTACTTCGTCTGTATATTCTTAACGAGAAATTTGGCACAAAACGTTGCTTTTGCGTACTAAAAACAGATTTTGCGCGGGGCGAGTACTCCTGTTTAAATCCGCTGTATTCCGAATACGGATTTGTAATGTACCGATTCTACCGAAGGCGATAATGCCTACTCATGTCATATCGCAATAATGCCTACAGCATTAGCAAAACCTTGCAAAACAGCCTTTCAAAAAAGAAAACTTTTCAAAAAGGCCGAATTCTGTGTTTTCCGTATTCCTAGCGAAATTTTTGAGAAACTAACCGTATTTTTGTACTAAAACCGGATTCTGCCGGGGCGAGCACACCGCTTTCGAATTGATATACTGTATGGAAATCGATTGTTCGGCTATTAAAAGCAATAATTCATGCTTGGTTTTACAGTAAAGCCTTACAAAATGCAGCATTTGAAAATATGTACAGATATGTGGCAGAAAAATGCCATACTCTCTGGCTGCAATATGGATTACTGCATATTCGACGCTTCCATACTAGTCGATCGCTTTCCTTTTCGCTAAAACGTCTAAAAATGTTTCAGAACTGAACAGTGTAAATTTATCAAAAGTTCAATGCGCCTATATGTTGTACCGTTCTTTTAGAGATTTTAGCGCGGCAAAAAGAAAGTGTGCGTATAGCAGTGAATGAGAGCACCTATCGAACGGGGAAAGTTAAACGTTTAATAAATAGCGGTTCGAAAATCGAACGCGAGTTTGCTCATCACATACTGTACGTGGCAAAAACTTGCATACTGCCACACGCTCCCACTGCTATATGTACTTGCTGCAAATGTAGCGCTTCCATACGCGGCGTTTGCTGTTTCGTTTTGAAAAAAAGACAGTTTGAAAAAGTTTTAGAATTCGAGAGAACACTTTAGCAAAAAATCAATACGCCTATGCACTGCGCCGCTCATTTAGACGTTTTTAGAGCCACAGGAAGAAAATGTGCGTAGAGCAGGCAATGAGAACACTTCCTCCGATCGAAAAGCGAGATGTTAGAGTATAAGTTAGAGTAAGCCATAGTTAGCATAACGTGTTATGCAAAATCACCAGTCAGAATCAGATCTGAACTGCATTTTCAGGAAGATTAGAAAATTTTAAATGGGGTTACCAAGTGATATCAATTGTCATGGTTCACAGCGGGCTTGAGACTGGATCGTGAGTACCAGCAGCTGATATTAAACTGCGTGCTTATTGTTTATGTACAAAAATCTCTGCTGCTTCCTAAATCGGCTCTTGGATTGAATAAATCCAAGCGATTTATATGAACTACAGGGAATTTTAATTCCTTGTTATATGTATGTATATACAACCCGACCCAATGCATTTCTACCACGTTCGGAACATTAACATGACATTGTGAGATACGAGTACCTGTGTACTGACACAGTGTTAGTCCAACAGATTGTTTACAAAGTAACACGTCTTCTCGTAGTTAACAACTGTAATTAATTCCTACTTGCATGTTGCTGTAGGACTTTTAGTTCCTCGTGTGCCCGATCATATCAGTAAAGTATACTATGACGCCACGTATATCGCACTACCAAGTACCCACATATTTAAGCGTAAAAGTAAAAGCACAGTGAATCAGCTTGGTATTGAATTATCGCTGGCTTCACTGCCATGTAAATTAGACATATGGAGCAATTTTGCAACTTTTATAATCATTCTTTTGTGGGTGTAATTAAAGTGTTACGATATCTTACAATACTTACATATTCGATAAGGAAGGCCAATAGTCAAACATTTATGAATTAATTGTCATATTTGTCGACTACAGGTGGACGACGGCGGACGGCCCATGGTTACGCGCGGCT
>JAQGAU010002564.1:0-15177 GCA_034698045.1 Paramacrobiotus richtersi
TGATAATGACAGTTTGTCTAAGGGTGCGGTAACAGGATTGCCTTTTCAAGCATTCCAGGTTTTTGTCTACCATAAGCTTGCTGATTCTTTTACATTGTTTTACCCAACACGGAATACTACTATCGGCTCCACCAGCGTTGCCACTCAAACGTTTGTGAGAGTCTTTCGGCATTTCTTCATGGGTCAGCTTGTTTTCTTCTTCCCCTCCTGTGCTGTGTAAAAAATACGGGTAACTACCATGGCCGATCGGAAATCGCTTGCTTAGGTTTGGCGTAGCCTGCCGTGGAATCAGTACTGCAAAACAAAAAGCACTACACGTAGTCCACATGTGGATACTTACACTTACGGTATAAATTGATACATACATGATTCAAAATATGCCCATATATGTATGTACGTGTACGTAAAAGGGGAAGGGACCAACCACGCCCTAACCTTGGAAGCAAAGAAAAGCTTTCGACTTGCACATGCAGCAACCAATATCTTTGATTTGTGTAAATCGTTTATCCAGTCCGTAAATGGTTGGCCAATGGTGTTTCGTGCAAAACCATTATAGGATGGTATTCGGTTCCCTTTTTACCAAGTTGTCTACAAGTTATAACCACTAACGTCAGACGTTCAGGCTCGCTTTTTCAGTAAGCCTGGAAACTCGGTTTTCCCAACGCCAAGACATGTCCTTGAATTTCAGTAGCTCTTTCATCCCTGTTGGTCCTTGGATAAGCGTTGCTGCTCCAGAACTCAAAGCAGACCGAAATGGGCTTCCGGTCTCTCAAATCTGCACAATTTTGGCAACTCGGCCATGTGCTTCGAAGACGATTTGCTTTCAAAAACGCCCCTGATGTCCGTCTCCGGATTTGGTATGCACAATAAAAGGCGCATGCAAGACAGGTGCTCGTGTTGAAAATCACAATAATAGTTTTGCTCAGTTGTTTGGGAATACGGGAATCGTCGGTATTGCAAATTCGTATTCAATATTGTCAGAGCGGAACTAGCACCGCATAGCGTTGATGTACTCATGTAACTCCCACGCAGTCAGTGTCAGGCTGGTGTACTGCTTGCCGTTCACAAAAAATCCCATGCATCCTGCAGTGGTCGAAACTAACACCTTAGCCTGGGTAGTGCCCGAATTTGCGCTCGCGGTCAATACACAGGATATTGCCGGGTCTGTGTCACTTTGTCGTAAACTATCGATAAAAATATAGTTGTCGTCCCCGTTTGAAATTGCCTGCGATCACGGATTCGAGCTTAGTAACACACGTGGTTATAGTACTTCACTCCATTGGTAAACCTGACCAAAATTTCGTGTTTTCGTTTCGTTTCTGGATGAAGCGGATTAAAATCATTCGTAACGCACCGGTCCATACGGGAGTCAGTACATGGATGATATCCGTTTCGCCCCGTAACGTCGTGGCTGCCTTCCATACGGAAGACGAAAGATCATTTCCAGTTAGCATGTGCCTATATACTAGAAACGTTACCGGTACCAAGAATGCAGGCCACTTCATCTGGATGCAGCCGACGCCTATTTATAGGATAAGCGCTACGGTGCTGTGTGAGAGCAATCATTTCTCATCTTGCTCGGTGGGCACCACTTTTGCTACAGAAAACGTAACAGGGCGACAAACATGTAGCAGTGCAATTATGTGTTCAATTATGACACCTTGTTTGGCACATATATGCCAAATTATGAACCCTAAACAGAAACTGCGTCCCGTCCGAAAGCTTGTCTGCGGTACAAGGACGACTTTGTCAAGATATTGGATCCACAGTCGTCAGCGGCATTCCGCTGAAAGTGGCAAAGCAGCGTTCTGGTGACGTTATCGTCACCTATCCAGGCGCGGCGCATCATGTGCGCAACCACGGCGTCACTATGGCTGCGGCCATGAATCTCGTTTTACAGTCGTGGCTCGTTAAACATTCAGGATTAATAACTTTAATTAAAACGTCTGCCGGACGAAAGTGTTCACTACAGCAAAGGAATAAATGCCGTTCGCCACTGTGTAACAATGCTCTTATCAAATAGGCAAAACCGTAAAAATTCGACGTGAGATGAAAACCATCCTAAGCCGCAGAACTGCAGAGATCGAAAACATGCAGTACTGTTATCCGTGGTAACATACCAGGTGCAACTTTGATCGTTGGAGCGCGGTGCACGATTTGTTGCATTTCGTTGACCTTGTCCTTCTCTACGCGCAGAAGCTTTGATATAGACGTCACTGTTGTATATTACACTATACCTTTGTCTACGTGCAGGTTCACTTCGTGCGGCGGACAACATGGATTCCTTTGTGTCAAAAGTGATACCCCAGTATCGTAAGTCTTCGCTAAAAACAAAAGACTAGTCTTATTGCGACGCCGGTAGTATTTCCGACATTGAGGAGCTATTCCGTCTATATATAGTATTTCCGACTACGTATGGAGCTATCAAGTCAAAACTTTTACTGCATAGTGCATACGTTTACTTAAAAGATTGCTCGTTTCGGAAAATTGCTTTTGAGGGAAGCGATAAGCTGCAGCAAGAACGCGCTAGTTATAAGTTCTAAAAGATGGCTAGCTTTTCTAAGTGCCTATGGTACATAAAAACCTCAGCAATTACTATGACGCCAGTAGTTACGATGGATCAGCTAAATGCGGCGATAGTTGCCGCGCAGGCAATAAATATATAATCTAAGCCACCGGAGCGACCACCGAGATTTTATGGACAAACAAAGTGCGTTTCAATAACATGTATCACATTTTAAACTGCTGTATCTTCGGCAACCGCCTCAGCCATGGATATTGGTCGGTAGGTGATGAGCAGATGGAATGCGCGATAGCCGCAGCACTGCTCCCATGAAATACAGATCACTGAGTATCGTGCTCGTTCTCCGACCATCGTGCGTGCTCCAAATTATGGAAGCCAGTTTCATACACTTTTACACATTTATTCAAACATCTTTATTGCAACGCTTTGAGTCGTTTCCACGCATAATCGAGCAGGTCTGCAAAATATCGTGTGCTGTAGAATGACTGCAGATATTAAAACTGTAGCTATTTATACCCGGTGTCCATTGCAAATAACTTTTTGTAAGCGACCATTTGTTTGACTTTTATTAGTAAACGAAGCGCATAATGGTCGGTGTAAGAATCCGCTTTTCATTGTACAGGGCGCTTGAGTGGCAAATCGCGAGTTAATGCGTACTTTAGCTAGTTCCCCTGCTTCGGTCAAGAACCGTTTGACCTCGTTGTAGTATCGATCAGGAGTGTTTGTAAGGTCATCGCGTCCTCGTAAGGTAATGTCCAGTGCAGTTTTTGAACTGCGTCCATAGACCATTTGAAAAGGAGAGTAACGGCTTTACTCTCCCAGTTTTTATACTGATCAACGTATTTTTCCAGGCTATATGCGATAGTTTGATTAGCTCGCTCGGTGAGTCGATTAGATTGAAAATGGTAAGACGTTGTGAATCTTTGTTTGAAACCGGCTGGGACTGAAAGTTTTTGTAGAAGGTTGTAGCAAAATGCGTACCGCGATCCGATACGACCTATTCGGGAACGCCATGTCGGAGTATAAATTGATCGAGTAGGAAACGAGCAGCTGTTTCACGTCCGCGTGTCTGACAGGGCGAGTATCAATCCATTGGTGAGTCGGTCAACTGCGACAAGAAGATAGGTGTCACCTTTCGCGGATGTTGAGCAGGGACCTTGGAAGTCAAGTCCATTGGTATGAAACGGTCCATCGGTACTGCATGGTTGCAAATATCCGGAAGGCTTACTCGGTGGTCGCTTTTTAGTGTAGCACGGTATACAACTGGAAACGTATTTCTTGACTGAGTCCAGCATTGCAGGCCAGTAATATCGATCATGTAGATTGGAGAAGGTTTTCTCCAAAACCCCAAAATGGCTTATGTCGTTATGGGAATTTGCGAGCACTTTATCCTGTAAGCGCTGTGGGATTACCAGCAGAATTCTCGCTTTCTCTGCAACGAAGGTTCTTTGATATAGTATGTTATCGATTATCACGAACCGTCTTCGTTTGTCCTGAATCTGATGTTGTGGAACAGTAATCACTACACGCTTTGGCTTCTGCAGTCTTTGAAGTGGCATGGCAGAAGCAGATATAGCTGATGTGTTGTGCCACCAAAAAGTGAAAGAAAATAAGTCGTACAGGTTTCTACTCTACTGAATACATTTATTCATAGTGTCCACAGTTGTTATGAAGTGGTACCATCAAAGCGAGCTTATACAGGTTTCAGATGGTTTCGAGATTTATAATTTTTTTAAGGTACGTACTAATATGTCAGAAGATATGAATTTGTTACGCTATAATATATTACTTCTTACTAATTGTTGGTATCGTGGAAAGATGTGTCATACTAACAACACATGCTGATTGAATGGATAATGGGCAAGCGGTAAGGGCTCACTGCAAATAATATGTTAGTACTGCTGTATAGATACAGTATTATTATTATTGCACGTGGGCTGCGTCTTACATGAGCCTTGCGATTCACTCGAATTGTTTAACACCGCTAGTGAGCAAAATGAGCTGCCCTTCAAAATGAGCCATCGTGGGATGGTAAGCAATTACTGAGTCTGGAGATATTGTGTGCGGAAATTAGGGACTAAATTTTGGGCGCCACCTGGTAGTTAGACACGGAGTTCTTGTACTGTATTTGTACTGTGATCAAGTAAATATCGTCAAGTTTGTGTTCATTGCTAAATCTAAACTATACTACTTAAAATATCTTTACATTTTAATTAAAATATCCTAACGTTCTTGCTCTGTAATTTGTATGAACATTTACAGCGACTGGCCATTGTTTTTTTTTCATACTGATGTTAATACAGGTCCGAAATGAAGCTTTATATAGCACAATCAGTATGTCAGTAGTTTTGCACATCAAGTGGCTTAAACTAAGCCTGCATATAGTGTGAGTAGCAGAAATAACTCTGTCAAGTAGCGGCTTTCCCGCTCCCGTCAACAAACCCCCACCGTGAATTTTTGGGTAGCACCAGGGCCTCTGTGCAACGTGGCGAAATATGCGAGGGACAAAGCCATGCGATGGGTTTCGTATGTCGACCAGAAAGAGGTGGTCTGCGCCGACCGCCCCGACCGACCGGTGCATGTGGGGAACCACTCCGGGAGCATCGTGCGCCTACACCTCCGAGATAACTGAGAGTCGCGTCAGGACCCGAACGCGCCACTGCCGCCCATTATAACTCCTAGGTTTGGTTAAGGCTCGCCTGGTCATGGGCAGTAAAGCCTGATTAGCGGAATGAGCCCTGTGTCACAACGCATTTCCCGAATGATGCCTCAGGAGCGACAGATTTCAAGAATGTCCATCCACAACGCTCCGCAACAGAGTTACAGTAACTATAAGAGACTATTTCAATCGAGAGGAAGAGGAGGTTACCAAAGCAGTGGTGACAGAGGTGTTCATAATAATGGTCATTATGGACGAGGTTATAATAAGTAGTTGAGTAAATATTGCAAGATTATTGGTCATACATATGATGACTGTCGGAAGTGTCAAAATAATACTGACCGCATACAACTGTCTATGGCTATTACGCAAGATATGCGCAACGCATTGCCTGCTATTAGTGAAGTTATTTTCTTATAACAAATTTACAGCGCCAACTAGATACAGGAGACCTGCGCCTCAGTATGATTCTTCCGTTAACGTGCCCTTTTGCTTGCGCTGAATGCTAGTTCGTCCTTTATATTGTCCAGGTTGGATAACTCTGCTGAGGCCAAAATCTGACAGCACGCAATCCCAAAATACGCCGACAATTCGGTAAAGTCTCTTGTAATAATAACTGGGTGGCCGATTGGGTTACGCTTCTTTTTGTTTACGAAAGGGTACTCACTGCAGACGTCGTAGTATAAAATACGTTTTCCTCCGCTTATTCGATGATCCACTTTGTGGCATTTGTGAGATCGTTCCTGTCGGTCGGACACCATAACGGGCTTCCGTTTCCCGGTCAAGATAGCTTTCGGTTATTCTTAGAGGGGCTAGAACAACGTAACCATACGTAATAATGGTAAACAGTGAGTTGCTTCGGGCCGTATACTGTAGTCGCGGCGTGTCACATATCTTGCCTGCAACATGACAACAGAAATCAGTAGGGAAGTTGCAGAGATCGAGGCAGCCGCCCCAATAGTGTCATTAAATATCGAATAAATTACAATGATTGATTAGGAGTTCGGGATTAACAGTCACCCCCAGGCCAGCCCAAACGATATTGTAAGTTGCAGTGGCCCACACGTGGAAGAAGTATAACATCTTTTAAGTCAGTGTATAAAACTTGCTGAAATTGTGTTTAAGGGTTAATTGGTAGGTAACATGCCTCGACGACCAGTTACGTAGTAATTAGCGCATTGAAACCTATTGTAAGCGTACTCACTGTAGCGTCGAAATGCAGGTAAGGTCTGGCCAATTTTTATCGACGCCGCTGATGGTACTGAGTTCGTTCATGTTTCAAGCGGGAGAAATGATGAGTAACATAAATGTCCCGGGGATTGCAAACGGTACTGCTAACCTTCATACAGCGCCAAACTGACCTTGTTATACAATAAGGCCTCGTTACCACGTTTCTTGCACGATATTGGATACGCATCTCACGATACAGTAACTGTAAACACCCTATCCGATTGTCAGCAGCTGAATGTTGGAACATGATCTCCACCGCGGATTGTCGAGGCAGCACAATGTCTAAAGAGGCAAACATTTGAACATTTCAAAGGGAGCCACACGTAAACGGAAGGTGGTTACAAACTGTAACCAACGAAGTGTTACAATGTACGTATGCAGAAGTAACACGGGAGCAGCCGGCCGACAGTAAAATATTGCTTTCTGTTGTGGGAAAGACGAAAGACCATGTGAGCAGCTCTCACTGTGAATATTTTCCATGAATATTCGAAATGCGTGAAAAGCTCGTATTTCAGATTGCAGTTCATCTGCTGGGACGTCCCGGACACATCAGACGTCCGAAACTCTGGACCCAGTCGGTTCAGCTGCTCCAGCTAGCTCTTGAGATTAGATTCTTGCAGCGAACAGCGAACCTGTCGCATATGAGGGTGTATTGAAGTAATGACTTTGTATGCCGAATCCAAAATTTGTAACATTTGCATGAAGTCGTTCGGTAGCAAAAAGGACCTACCGCGACCTGTAGACGAAGTTCATCGTCAGCAAAACCGCGTGCATGCTCCAAGTGCGGCTTCGTCATCACTAAGCGAAAGTTAAGCGTTTCACATGAACACTAACGCCTGCGCCCGCGTGGCCATGGCGCTGAAATCCGTTTTACATTGAAGATCTGCGACGTCATTGCTGCATTTTTAGGCATGGTGTGTTGTGACCTTACCACCCGATAATGGCGTGCCGAATATCGATAAGGTTTAGGTGCAGCCCTTAAGACTATAAGGCTGGTACACAGTTGTTCAGATACGTGGAGTAAGGACATGCGTGTACTACCGAGATTTAAATTCCATTACGGTTAAGAATCGATATCCGCTACCGAGAATCGACGATTGTCTCTTTGCCTTACGCGAATCCTTCATAAAGATTAAGAAATCTCTGACCGAAAAACCAATTCCTGCGCATTTCGACAGGAATCTGCACCATATTGTTGAAGGAGACACCCCTAGAGTCGGTATGGCAGCAGTATTACATTAAAACGAAGCAAATGAAGTTGAAACAGTCATTGCCTACGCCTGTCGATTTTGTAAAATTCTCACCGGAAACATAGTACCACACAGTTAAAACTCCTGGCCGTAGAATGGGCTTTGGATAAATTCCGACTATACACTGGCGATCCAGGTCACACATTTGAACTCTTCTACGTGATCGAAAGCCGCTGTCTGCCTTTCTCCAAATAACAGCCAGGCTGTCGACAATCCATTACCGCGGAGATATTTGGCAAATAGCGGCTCGAGCCGCGTATTGCAACAGTTGATATTGGGAGTGTCGGTGACTGTGTTGAACGCAGAAAAAAAAGTGGGCGTTAAAGGGACGCCCAGCGTTTGCGGGCAGACATTTTGGATGCCAATCAAGGATTCCAGGTATTTACAATTGCTTCCTGCGGATTTGCTAATCCTATTAACTAATTTACAATGCTGATTTAATCTGATAAGCATAATAAAATATCTTCCGAAGTGGACATCTGCAGGCTCAAAATTTCACGTACCGGTAACAATAATATCCTTTCGAAAGAAGAATCTACCCTGGAGCGCCGCATCCTGATTCTGTGCCTCCTTCGTCTTCTTCGCCACCAAGGAGACCGGAATGAGTAGTTTTAACGTGCACATATACCCGTGCAATTAAGTCAATTACATCTGAAAGCTCAATTTAATGTTGACACTGATAAATCTGCTCAGCAAGGTCTGGCTGATCCGTGCTACGATCGTTCTCTTCATAATTACGTCGATTTATTAGCCCAACTAGCAGTTGAATAAGAATCAGGAACGCTAGAAACGAGACTGCTTCCAGCAAAAGCTGAACAGAAAAAAGTGGAAACTAACCTAGATATTCCATCACTATGGGAGAGCATTAAAAGTGAAGTAACTTAATTCTTAGTACTCGGTAGCATTGCCTTAGTTATTGAGTTACTATGTTATTGCGTTGGCCCGAAAGAACTTTGTTTTTCGTTACTTAGATGCTGTCGCTCTAGTAATAATTCACGTCGAAATATCCGTCAATATATTGAACGACATCTAAGACGCGAACAACAACGTAATCAAGCGCGCGAAGAAAGCCCACCACCGTCATACCACGATAATAGTCGTGCGTTGGCATTAGAGTATCTGAAAACTCGACAGTCACAGGCTCGGGGCTCTTCTTTACCAAATCAAGCAGACTTCAGACTGGTGTGCCTTCGACCTCCGCAACACATAATGCAGCGCATTAAGGCTCCATAAAGCCCGCGACATAGTGTAATTGTTCTTTGGCGAAACGTACGAGTATGCCATAAGACCATGTAGATACAGTGTACAAAAAGCCCGCGACATGCAGCGTGTACATTCACGTGACGGCGCAGCAGCATGAGGTCGAACGCAGCGTTCATTATGTGTATTATTTACTCTCGAATACTGCCGTAGTATTAGACCTAGAACAGAACCTTACCGAAAGCATTATTGTCCTTCAGTTTCAACGTTTTCAAACTTTTTGGACGAACTAGCTTTGCATGTGGCATGTGAGGAGGGATTTATAATTGTCGTTTATTATTCGCGTGGTTTCATTGGTTAATCTCGTGTAGTTCATGTTTTGTCAAAATTCTGCGGAATGTACCATTATGCCTGAAAACAAGGTCTGGCGTGTACGTGTTGACATTAGGAAAGGCTAGGCATAGGCAACCGTATAACAGCCGAAAAGTTGCATGGTCTTTCGGGAGCGGGATGTGGCAGATTGCTGCGCGCAGAATCTCAAACACATACCAACGCTCGAGAGCGCTGGCATGTGGTTCAATACCCTGCAATCGAAGTGGCAACGGCGGTGCGCCGGGTGGATATTAGGCACACCATAGAGAATGATGGGCGCGAAATGACTATCCAAGAGGTGACCTGTTCAGGGCCTGCTCAATCGCCAGCACGATCCGATAAACGTCTTCGTCCATCCCATATTCCTTTCATCACGAGTTTCACGTCCTTGAAACCACCCGTCAGCACGAGGCCTACACGAGCTAAGGGATGCAGTGGCGGAGGATCGAGGAGATTAGACTGGGGTGCTTGACTCATGATAGACCAAGCTAGAGGTGGTAATTCTGGCGTATGTGCGTTCGCGCTTTATCTAGCACCGTGACCACGGCTGCCCCGTGCGAGAATATAACCTCTACCTTCTTTCCGGCGACCTTAGGGTGGCCAAGGGTAAGAACATTGCCGGGACGCTCCTAGTCCTCCTGGCTGGAGGCTTTGCTGACTATCAACATGGGGCGGGCTGTGAATCCAGTCACCACCAGGGGCTCGGCGATGACTGGGTGCAACGTCGACCTCGATCATCGTAGGGTCGGTCCGTACAAATTTTAATGTTCGTTTCATTCTTGACTGACGCGTTGACTAACACAACTGGGGCTAATTCCGCTACTGTTTAGTAATAAGGTCTTTCATCCTTTTCTTCCTACGACTGCAAACGTTGAAAATTTGCGAAAAGTGCAAAAGCTTTAGTCCGCGCATAACGTAATTAGGCCGAATTTGTCGTTTTTGCAATACTTGCATAATGAAGTTCCCATCGTAACCCGTGAGATTATGAATTCCAGTAGGATTCTCTCATGTGAAACAGCTTTCAGCATATTAATTGTAACGCGTACAAACGGCTCTGATTCGTGAAGGAAAATGACGAACAGACTTTGTAGGAATCTGGAGCATACGTGCGTGCTGGTAAAAAAAGTTTTTCTGTACTATATGTTCTTTTGTGAAGGCTTGTGCAGTTAATTCGAAAATTAAGAGAAGTGAACTAGTCAGTGTGAACACTGAGCGGATGGTGAATGTTTATCATCAAGTGAATGGAATTGTTGGCGGCATGCTTTGCTGCCGGACTGGTGTAGATTCGAATCATTTCAAACGACTGGCACCGGTTGACAAGTATCTGACGGTCATCCCATTCCCCATCATCCAACAAAGTCTACATTTCGGAATGGTCTGTATATAATCGCCAGGATTAGGAGAAGCTGCTGTTAAACACGAAAACCTAATTGTGAAGTAAGACGTAAGATACGTCAGTCCGTTTAGTCCAAATGTGATCAATGTTAGCGGAGTCTGTCTGGTAGGCCATGCCAACAGAACCGAAATCGCTGTATCACGTAAACGCGGAAAAATCGCACTTTACCACCAATGTTTCCAGATTTTGCTCACGTTGCCCCTGGCACCATTCAATCGCTTTTTGCGCAGAATGCAACGGTGCAAAGCCTTCGTTGTTCGCTGGGTGAAAGCGTTAGGATATGCAATGGCTGCTGGTGTTTGCCGGATTTCCATGCCAAAAGCATCCATAAAATTCGTTGACGATATTTGTTTCTTTGTGAAAAGGGCCAAGATTTCCTTTCAATTTTAACCTCTCGGATTAGCGTAATTCCTCGTTCAGTGTCCACAGTGCTGAGCCATTGGCTGGCTTTGTGTCAACGCACCATTTGCGGTACTAGCTTGGCAATGTGCAACTTATCCTTTTGTAGTACCTTGGCCAGTAAAAATAGTGGCAGACGCCTGCAACGGTGAGCACAGAGGTAAAAGAAATCTCAAAATTATTGTGTGCAGATGCGTAATATCAGAGCTTTGTGTCGACAATAGGCCAGATGCTCTGCGGTATACTGGTACCTGAGAAGGTATTTATTCACTTAGTTAGATTCGATCTCATGTTCAGGTGGAAAGAGCGAGTAATTTCGGTCTACAAGGAAACTAAATGTCCAGGAAAAAAAGTTCAGGATTTTTTCGACATCCGTCGTACAAAGCAAGGCCAGTATGAAGTCAGCGGTACACTTACTGGTGTCCTGTGAGGTTTGGAAAGATTGAGTATGCTGTTAATCTTGATCGAGTTTCGTGGAATCCTGCTGACGCTGATTATGAGTGCGTGCGTCATCTGCACTTGCCATCAGTTGTATGATAAAGACATTTACCCCGATTATGAGTGCCCTGCCTCATCTGCATTTGACAATAGCTGATATTATAAAGATAGCTAGATACAATTACAAAGGCGTGAAAAGTTGTGCTGGACGCAGGATACCACCCAAGCCGCCAAACATTGTTACATAGATCTCACTCTGCTATGTGATTATGGGCAAACATGTGCGAATAACGTCATGTGCATGTGCGAATGGCATCCACGATATTTTCCAAAACCGTTACATTTTTTAGATGTTTCCTCTACGAAATTATTTTTCGATATCAGCGGAGAGTGGCGAAGGACGTTCCGGCATTGTCGCCGGCACAAAAAAAGCCTACGTTGCCATAGCCAAATTTCCGATGAATTCACCTTCACTCGCTACGAGCCAGTTGACCGTAAGCGCTCATTTGTGCCTGAAATGACAAATATTAATTACACAGCTTTTGTTGGAACCCGTACGGCCTGACTTACTCCGGGGATTGGTCGATTCCCTTCGCCTGGGACAAAAATGTTCCGATTTGCTGCACTTGTATAGTGTTATCAATCCGACTATCATCCTGATTTGTGGCAGCGATGGTGCTGGTGGACCATACAAACGCTTGTTGGACTCCTCCATCATCTGTCGAAACTCTGCCACACTGGTGGTTTTTCCTGGTTTCCCTGGACGCGCGCTTTACTACGTCTCTACGACCAACGTCTAGCAGACCACATGGTGTGGCCAAACACCGGATCCAAGCCCAGCGACGCAAATTAAAGCGATAGCTAACACAAAGCGCTCCAGTAAAACTAACGTTTAGTTTGGTTCACCAATGCACTCGACATTCAAATATGCATCTAGAATTCGAAAAGGCACTCGGTAAAGTGTGGTACGCTGCAAAGAATGTACTCGATAACTTGATTTAGTTGGTGAAACCTTTTAAACTAGAAAAGCGGCGCAAACTAGAAGTGGTCTCCTAATCTAACGTAGCTGCGATGATGAAACGTTCCTCTGTTACGTCGGCTGCACCGGGATCCTGTGGATCGTCAGGTAGCACGTGCGAATTTCCTTCGTCGTTCTGAAAAACTGCCGCGCTTGGACTGAATTCGCCAGCTCATTCGCAGCAGTAGGTCTGAAGGTCAAAAAAGAACTTCGCTTGTTTGTGTGCCTTCTGCTTCTTTTTGCTGATTGCTTTGGCAGAACAGCTGGTCGTTTCTATGCTGAATGTCCGATGTCAAAATTATTGAGGAAACTAGAAAATCGAGAATAAAATATTTCCGAGCAGAGCTAAAAAAATGAACAAGTCTGTTCGCTGGTTCTGTTTGGCATTATAGCCCTGGACTTCAGCATAAGGCTATATAACGACCAAGGTACAACGATCGGCTGAGGCATTTACTGCTGGTAACCCAGTTCTTAATCGATTATCAGTCACGCAAGTGGGCACCTCTGATAGGTCCGCCGTATATTTTTTTATACTGATGTTAATACAGGTACGAAAATGAGGCTTTATATAGCACAATCAGTATGTCAGTAGTTCTGCACTTCAAGTGGCTTTAACTAAGCCTGCATATAGTGTGAGTAGCAGAAATAACTCTGTCAAGTAGCGGCTTTCCCGCTCCCGTCAACAAACCCCCACCGTGAATTTTTGGGTAGCACCAGGGCCTCTGTGCAACGTGGCGAAATATGCGAGGGACAAAGCCATGCACTGGGTTCCGTATGTCGACCAGAAAGAGGTGGTCTGCGCCGACCACCCTGACTGATCGGTGCATGGGGGAACCACCCCGTGAGCCTCGTGCGCCTACACCTCCGAGAGGACTGAGAGTCGCGTCAGGACCCGAACGCGCCACTGCCGCCCGTTATAACTCCTAGGTTTGGTTAGGGCTCGCCTGGTCATGGGCAGTAAAGCCTGGTTAGCGGAAGGAGCTCTGTGTCACGACTCACAACGCATGATGCCTCAGGAGCGACAGATTTCAAGAATGTCCATCCGCAACGCTCCGCAACAGAGCTATAGTAATTATAGAAGACTATTTCAATCGAGAGGAAGAGGAGTTTACTAAAGCAGTGGTGCCAGAGGTGTTCATAACAATGGTCCTTATGGACGAGGTTATAATAAGTAGTTCTGCTCTCATTGCAAGATTATTGGTCATACATATGATGACTGTCGGAAGTGTCAAAATAATACTGACCGCATACAGCTGTCTATGGCTGTTACGCAAGATGTCCGCAACGCATTGACTGCTGTTTGTGAAGTTATTTTCTCATATTAAATTTACAGCGCAAACTAGACACAGGAGACATGCGCCTCAATATGATTCTTCCATTAACGTGTCCTTTCGCCTGCGCTGAATGCCTAGTTCGTCCTTTATATTGTCCAGGCTGGATAACTCTGCTGAGGCCAAAATCTGACAGCACGCAATCCCAAAATACGCCGACAATTCGGTAAAGTTAAAGTCCCTTGTAATAATAACTGGGTGGCCGATTGGGTTACGCTTCTTTTTGTTTACGAAAGGGTACTCACTGCAGACGTCGTAGTATAAAATACGTTTTCCTCCGCTTATTCGATGATCCACTTTGTGGCATTTGTGAGATCGTTCCTGTCGGTCGGATACCATAACGGGCTTCCGTTTCGCGGTCAAGATAGCTTTCGGTTATTCTTAAAGGGGCTGGAACAACTCGTAACCATACGAAATAATGGTAAACAGTGAGTTGCTTCGGGCCGTATACTGTAGCCGCGGCGTGTCACATATCTTGCCTGCAACATGACAACAGCAATCAGTAGGGAAGTTTCAGAGATCGAGGCAGACGCCGCAATTTTGCCATCAAATGTCGATTAAATTACAATGATTGATTAGGAGTTCGGGATTACCAGTCACCTCCAGGCCAGCCCAAACGATATTGGAAGTTGCAGTCTCTCACACGTGGAAGGAGTACAGTAGGCGATCGATGAAATGGCACGAAATCCTGCCCTACCGCGCACAACACCCTACCGGGACTGGCAGTGTAATGAGTGCGTGTAGGCAGAGTAGGAATATTCGAAGCGCGTGTTTCCGGATATACCACTCTGCGTGCCATTTCATCGATCGCGTACAGTATAACAACTTTAAAGTCAGTGTTTAAAACTTGCGAAAATCGTGTGGTGTGTAAGGGTTTAATTGGTAGGTAACATGCCTCGCCGACCAGTTACGTGGTAATTAGCGCATTGAAACCTATTGCAAGCGTACTCACTGTAGCCTCGAAATGCAGGTAAGGTCTGGCCAATTTTTACCAACGCCGTTGATGGTACTGAGTTCGTTCATGTTCCAAGCGGGAGAAATGATGAGTAACATAAATGTCCCGGGGACTGCAAACGGTACTGCTAACTTTCAGACAGCGCCAAACTGACATTGCTATACAATAAGGCCTCGTTATCACGTTTCTTGCACGATATTGGATACGCATCTCACGATACGGTAACTGTAAATACCCTATCCGACTGTCAGCAACTGAATGTTGGAACATGATCTCCACCGCGGATTGTCGAGGCAGCACAATGTCTAAAGAGGCCATCATTTGAACATTTCAAAGGGAGCCACACGTAAACGGAAGGTGGTTACAAACTGTAACCAACGAAGTGTTACAATGTACGTATGCAGA
>JAQGAU010002565.1:0-15174 GCA_034698045.1 Paramacrobiotus richtersi
TTACATAATTAGATGTTATTATAGAAAAAGAGCCGAAATTGTTTGCGTTTTAAATGTCGTGCCACTGCCTTGTAAGTGAAGACACGCGTGTACTGAGTTACGGTCAGTCGCGTTAGAATGTCTCAGCGGGAAACCAAGTACACACCAGCTGATCCACTCCGAAACTGGCTGGAATTCGCAGTTCAGAGTTCTCGAATGAGTTAAAGTAATAAAACAGACTGTTACACTGGTTAAACACAATTTTGCTCATTAGGTGAAGATAGGAATCGCAAGCTCAAGAGTGCAATGGCACCACAGCTCCCCTCGACATACTCGCCTGCTCGTGCCAACCAGTGTTTCGAAGCACCTGCCATCAATATTTCTTGCTCCGCATCTCGCATCTCCATTTCGGAGACAAACTTCCAAGCTTCCGCTGCAATGACTGCTACTGTCCACAGCGACGGCACATTCCACTGTTCGAGAATTCTCCATGCGTTGCACAACAGAGCGATGGAACTCGGAGGTCACTCATTTAGCCTCTGTTCGCCGTCTGATTCACCCGTTACCAGCAGATGTCGGAACGGGATCACCGACATCAATCAACTGGATCCAGATAACTCGAATGCCCGACAGTTAGTGCTGCACACCGACTTGAGTGAGCCATGGCAGAGCAATTTTGTGCGATTTCTGGAGTACGCGCAGGAAATTCTGTTATCGGACGAAGATTTACCTAACAAAACAGTTAATGGTGATCGGATTTCTGGGCCGGCCATTACAATTGACGCCCTAGGTGGCCACCGCGCGGAGTGCCCTGATACGTCTCTTCTCCTCGTCAACTGCTCAAAGGGACGCCTTTCGTTTCCTGAAACAAACATTTCCCTGACGAATGCTACAACCATCCTGGTGCATGCGGACACTAGTCTGCTGTGCCGAAGGGTGATGTCTAGGGCATACGAGCGCATATTGCAGACGAAGAACGTCATCATAGACACAGTCTACGTTACGGCAGACTCCGGGATTGCAGTTTGCCACAAAGGTCAAGTAGTCATCTCGCTGTATGACCCGGAAAGTTCCACTGAAACCAGACTGAAATTTTATTCTGGAATCAACAAAACCTGCCGGGATATATTTCGAGGCATCTATGCTTCTCTACTCGGTAATTAGCAAGTCGGAAAGACATGTTCTTGTGCATCGGAAACCATTAAATGCTATTAATACTCTTTTTATTTATACATTTTCGCTTTTAGTGTTGAGTACTTTGTACTGTTAATTTGAAGACTGTCCTTTGACTTATCGTAGATTAAGAATTGCTTCTGAAATTATCAGTAATTTCGGAATCAGAATAAATCATTAGGTCGTCAGCAGTTGAAGCCATCCGTAGTTCTATGCTGTTCTCCAGTTATGGTAAATAAATAGTTTTCTATACACAAAGAAGCTACGGTATCTCTATTTCTGCTGAAACCGTTTTCGACGATTATCCGTTACATCCCTCCCTAATCCAGTGATCATTCTGAGCTCAGACTCGGCAAGCAAGGTGCCTGTCTAATGGTTTACGGCTCCGCTGTACGATAGGAACGCATGGAATAACGCTTCATCTACTTCCTCGAATGTGACATTTATGAATTTTTCCTACTTATAAGGCTAATGTTCGCGTTGTACCGACTGCAGCAAGAAGCCTGTTCATAAGAGAATTGTCCTAGCGCGCACGTTGAGCTGTCCAGGTTTGATGGCCTCGATGACCGACGTCGCTTCGGTCAAATTGTTCCACAGTTTGTACTTCCTTTCGTCGGAAATACGATGCAAAGTATCCGTACAACGATCATTATTTAGCGATCGCTGGATAGAAATGCACTTTATTTTTGATACATGTACTGTTTGACACAATTATTGCAGCTGACTCTGATGCGAAAGTTGAATGTCGTAAAGTTCGGTGGCCAGTTTAGTGGAAGATTGTGTTTGTCGAGCCCATTTGCAGGTGGGGGTAAACCACGGCGAGCTGTGCATTTGCAGCCTGCTGAACGGCCGCTCGCTAGCCATCCACGCCCACCAAGACGACTTCAAATGTGTCGCAGCTTCGCCGACCAGTCCACTGTAGGCACACGTCGGGGAAAACTTCCTAAGAAACGCAGACTAGTTCAGAATGGAAATGACACAAAAAACTATCCTACCGCGCACGCTACTTTGGCTGTCATTTCCTGGCGCGCGTACAGTACACCGCCCGTGCTTACGCATCGGATCAAAGATACAATAAATTATAAAAGCTAGTCCTGTAACATTTAAGCACAAGACCAAAATGTTTTTTTTGCACATGGGATTTTGATGTTTTTAAAAGTTACTGAAACAAAACAAAAAGGCGCCAGAATTCAGGAGCCGGTCCTTGTAAATGATGGTCACCATGATAATTATTCTTGGACTAGCACACAACATAAACAAACAGAAATCTTGCGTCAAGCATTGTTGATTTACGTATGCATACTACAAGCGGAAGAGATGCTCACAAGGAGTGCGAGAAGCAGGCCAGGAGCCGATTCTCGTTTTGACTATTTTTTATTAAACCATTCCCAAAACAAGTTATTTTAATACTATTCCTAATTCCTATCAGCGGAACTCACTGTTCGTCGATCAAAGATTCAACAGTTACGCTATAAGTTATTATTACTGTCAGTATTAGACTATTAGTGCTTGGTATTAGCGTCAGTAATATTTTTCGCGGTAATTTTGGTACTATGCGACTTGTTTGGATTTCTTTGAAATACAATAACATTCTGATCGGATTACTATCCTAAGCCTAGAACTCACGGACCTTCTTCCGCTAAATATTGCTGACTTAAATAATCAAAAGCTGGAAATCCGCCATTGCCTGTTTGCATACATTATTTAACAGTGGAACGTGAAGAGTTACAATGCGAATTGACTTCATTCTGTATATTTATATAAACATAGGAAATCGATTGCAAAATATAATTTTGGTGATGCGGACTAAATGTTGCATTATTCAAAAGAAATCGACGCGCCGAGCCAAAAGGTACCAAATGAACTGCGAAAAAAATATTACTAACGCTAATATTGAGCATTAGCTGCACTGTGTAATCTTTGACCAGGCGAACAGTGAGTTCCGCCCATACGAACAGTCTCAAAAGAGCTTGTTTTGGGAAGTGTTTGATAAAAAATAGCTAAACCGGAAATCGGCTCCTAGCCTGTTCCTAGCATCCCTTGTCAGTAAAAACAATGAACTCGTCTTTAAAATGCGTGGCAAAAAGTCATGTGGAATCTGGATTCGGCCAACTCTGCAACGCCCGCACAGCCTTTCTCACTTGCTTGGTACCAAATTCCCTGATTAGGGAATCTTTAGCAGCATCACTGTAGCTCATTCTTCAAAGTTCTTTTCACGGAAGTTCTTTTCTTCAAAGTTCTTTTTTCTTTTCGGTTACACCGTTCTCACATGAGCTTTACGAAATATTACGCAAACAGTGGCACTGAATCTTGCATTTTGAATTTTCTAAGAATGTATTCTACATTCATGAAAAGGACCAAGAATCATGGGACCTTTTGGCGCATGTAGAATACATATTATACATAGAATGGCGAATATAGTCTTTTCATTATAGTACGATGTGTATGCCTCATGAATTTCAAGCTTCATTTCGAGGATTTCGTTTGTTTTGGCCTAACTCTGTGGAATTTATGAGACTTTTATCTGTAAACAGCACTTCCAGTTGCCCTGCATTGCATTAGATTATATGTTAGGGAGGTTTTATGGTTATTACTATTTCATGTCCACGTCCATGAATTATCAATACACGGCTGCTATGGACTGCTACTGTGCTTTTACCTCCTGGCATATAACACATTCGCAATAGGCGCAAACTTCTTGGAGTCCGTGCGAATTGGTAATAGCAACTTGGCATGAGAACAGCTTGGAATAGGTACCAATAGCCGGAATAGGTTCGGACATTCTGGAACAGGTGCGAATAGGTAGGACTAGCCTATAAGAGCGACGAATAGGTAAAAATAGCTTGGAATAGGTATGCATAGGTAAGAACAGCTCGGAATAGGTAGGAACTGCCTGGAATAGGTACGAATAGATAAGAACAGCTTGGAATAGGTGCGAATAGGTAAGAACAGCTTGGAATAGGTACGAATAGCCTGGAATAGGTGCGCACAGGTCAGAATAACCTGGAAAAGGTACAAATAGGTCAGAACAGCTTGGAATAGGTGCGAATAGGTCAGAACAACTTGGAATATGTGCGAATAGGTCAGAATAGCCTGGAATATGTACGAATAGGTAAGAACAGCTTGGAATGGGTGCGAATAGGTGCAAATAGGTAAGAACAGCTTACAATAAGCATGAATACGTAAGAACTGCTTGTAATAGCCACGAACAGGTAAAAGTATCCTTAATAGACACGAATAGGTAAGAACAGCCAGAAACAGGTCGGAATAGTTGCGAACAGCTTGAAAAGTGGTAAAAATTGAGGGTACGGTAAGACCGAAAATTTTCTTGTGTGACTCTTCTCTCTGTAATTTCAAGTTTCAAGTAATCAGACACGTTCGAAGATGTTCAGGATACTCATTGGGACTATTCGTAGTGTTTGATTCGTTGACGGGCGAGATTGTTCACCGACTCGCGGCGCACAGTGGCGTGGTGCGCGATGTCTCCTGGCATCCGTCGCGTCCGGAAATAACCAGTACCGGAAGTGTCAACGCAAAAACGGTGTTCCTAATTATGTTTTTCGTTCCTCTGTGTGTTTTCTGGCTATTGCTGTACCTCCTTTAGTTTATTCGATTTAATATCATTCAAAAAACATTTCATTACATTTTTACAACCGATACAAAATTTGTTTTAATTGTTACAGCAAATAGTAACTATACTAACTACAACAGTAACTATAGACACGTGTATTATGGTTTATTTATGTAACAGTGTCTTACCGGTGATTTGATCTTATTTGTTAAAAGGTCTATTGTATACTATTTTGAATATCTACCCGAAAAGGTTATTTATATTTTATTGGATCAAATAGAAGCAAAGGAAATCAAGATTGATGTGGATTATGTCGAGAAATTATGGTTGTTAGAAAAACGGAAGTATAAGTAATAATTAACTGTGGTTGACTAGTGGGATGGATGTCAAATGCTCTGGACGTACAATTGTGATGATGGTGGTGATGTGGAGAGCGACGAGGACGAGACGATGCGGGAGGACGACAATGAAACCTCCAGCGACGAATCCGTCTAATTTAACAGAAGCTGCTTGCTTGTACATAGTGTATCCAAACCATACGGCTCTGCAGATTACTGTATTGTAATGTCGGGGATTTCAATCTTTTCACATGCAGTTGGGCGCTATACCGCGGTCCGCTTATTCATGGAGTTGTTAAACAGAAGAAGTAAATAGATAAAAACTTCAGCGTCTTATTTCGATCCGACAGTTGATTGTGGGGAATACGTGTATGCTGATCAACGCTCGAAATTAAACACATTTCTACTTATCAGATGAAGCGGTTCTATCAGATAAAAAAGCTGCTGCAACAGATGCTCGCGGTCATGGGTAAGTCGCGCGGTGGAAAAAGCATGTCATTTGAAATACTGCGCCCATAAGATCGCCAATTTTTCACCATGAGTCGCTGCTTCGTTTCTCTCCATGTTCGAAAGATGCAGGAAAGCCGCTTGACAATGCTCTGCTTTATAATTGTCAGTTTGATATTTTCAGCCCAGCTTCTGAACTGCAAGCCTCATCCAAACTGCACTGTAGAAGTATTCAAGTTTAACTCGGAAACGTTTTGGAGCACGCGCTGCCAAGACTCTAAATTCGATATTCCAGTTAATTTCGATGTCGATTTTCGACCCTATGACATAGAAATGCTGGATGTCAAATGTCCTGATACTTATTACGGTTACAAAAAGTACTGCCATATACTGAGGGAAAGCTGCGAGCCCATTCCCGTACGTCCTTTTCTCACATTCATCCGTTTGGAAGGTATAGACAGTACGGACGGGAGAAGGCCACCCTATGCCAAATTCTTGCACAACGTTAAACACCACATCACCCGCTTGATGACTACGGGCAGTAGAGTTATGTTTCTGGATGCAGAATTGTTTCGCGGGTTTAGATCCCTGGCTATACTTGACCTGTCCTATTGCGCGATAAATACCATCTCCCCAAATGCGTTCCAGTATCTGATGGATCCTGTCACCAAATTTCCTTCCGTGCCGAAGCTCAACTGGATAGCATTATCGGGCAATAATTTGAGTGTATTCGACTGGTCAGTTCTTGGTCCAGTGGCGGGCAGTCTTGTAGGTTCACAGTCACCACAGATGACAATTTCTACGGGCAAAAGCGTTGCATCATTTGCTGATTTCGATTGCAGGATTCCGTGGACCTGAGCGAACAGTCGTATGGTAGGCTTGCTACTCTACACTGGAACGGTGAAGATTTCCGAATTTCACTTATGCGTTTACTTTTAAGTCACAACTCTTTGCGCTCCATACCGACTAGAATTCTTGATAGTATCGTGCCAAAGAATGGCAGTTCCTTCTATTTCAACGCTAATAATCTGTGCTCCAAGCCGGACTGTTCCTGCTGTGACATGAAAGACTTTATGTTCTGGCTGTTGCACATCAACAGCACCGAAAACTCGAGCTACACAACTTTTTTTTGCCGTCAGAAACAGTTTGTAATCACGCAGCGGGATCCTTACCCGCTCCGGAGCTTTCCGCATTCAGTTCCAGATCTTTACCTAAAATGTAAGTCAAACGATCGCAGGCAATAAGGAGAACAATGTTACAGCCTATTTTTTTGGTTACATATCAGATGTTCGACTCCGGACTGGCTAAACTTGTCAGTTTCCTAATGAAGTGAATGGGGAATGGGGTACAAAGTCATGGTACATTCGTTCAGATCGTTGCTGAATGTTGTACGCTGTGAAGTTTACGCTTATTATGTATCCACTGGATACATATATGAATGCTGCACATGGTTATGGCAACTTTAAAATTATTAATAATTGTAGGCTTGAAATCCGTAAGTCGAAAGTGCAAAATTTTAAATCAAGCTTCAAAATTACACGAAAATTGCTGAAAGTATGAAAGTTATGCCAATCCAATGTTCGCACTACTGCAAGTAATACCAGTTGTCGTTTTTAACAAAAAAAGTTTTGTGCGCTCTAGAATTCAACATTTTAGCGACCGGAAGTTACGTTATAGCTAATGTACATAACTGCACTGAACGGATCGGGGAAAGCTCATGTCACATTGTTCCCACTACTTTGTGCTACAGTCCTGAATTTTTTCAGATTTTTAGACACTCGGGAACTATTTTTCAAGCATTCTTTAAGCTAACATGAACCATTGCTGGAAAACGTCGTCTAAAGTAAGGCCATCCGAGAAATAGAAAGTGTGCAGCGGCTGACGGCGCTAGTGGCCCGCTGCACCGGGGCACTGAGAAAAGCGCGAAACGGACACAGGGCAGGCAGCGGCTATTGTCCGCAGGCATGTTTACTCTGATGCGTGCCTTTTGCCACACACATAGCGTAGACTGATGTAGGAGTCGAATCAGGACATTCTAGATCTGCTGCCTGATATTCTCCACTAGCTAAGCAAAATGAGGAAGGCGGGGAATTTTTACTAGCCCGGCCGGTAGTCATGAGAATCAAAAATGTGTCATTGTTTACGGGTGGTTTTTAATTCATCGGCAGTAGTTAGGGACCTAATTCTATCAGATATGAGTAGAAGAAGAAATGCGCTATCTAACGGCATCATTCTCGAAAACGACCATTGGTACGGCTGTAACGGTACCCCATTTCCTTAAAGGGGTAAAGCAGACAGTAAAGAGTAGCATACAGAGCAGTGGTTATTCGAGATAAACTTTTCTAATGTAAAGTATAGAGCATGACACAGTCCGAATAATATACAGACGACAAATATTTCTGATTAGGTAAAAATGATAACCCTACTCTCAAAAGCACCAGAGCACCACAGCACCTGCCATCGACATCCAAAACTACCCGGGCCAACCAGAAGTGCCTCCAAACCCCTGCCATCATTGCTTCTTGTTCCGCATCGCGCATTTCCATTTCGGAGGAAAATTTCCAAACTTCCGACGCAGTCACTGTCACTGTTCACAGCGACGGCACATTCCGCTGTGCGAGGATTCTCCATGAGTTGCACCACAAAGCCATGGAACTCGGAGGTCACTCAGTCAGTCCCTGTTCTCCATCTGATTCTCCCATAATTAGCCGATGCCAGAACGGGGTCACCAATATCAATCAGCTGGATCCCGATAACTCGAACGCCCGGCAATTAATGCTGCACACCGATTTGAGCGAACCATGTCAGAGTAATTTTGTGCGATTTCTGGAGTACACGCAGGAAATTATGGCGTTGGACGAAGTTCCACCCAACACAAATGTGAATGGAAACGAAATTTCAGGGTCGAATATCACAATTGACTCCCTGGGAAGTTACCTCACTGAATGTCCTGATACGTCTCCTCTACTAATCAGTTGCGCAAAGGGACGCCTTTCGTTCCCTGAAACGAACATTTCCCTGACCAATGCCACAACCATTTCGCTGCATGCGGACACCAGTATGTTGTGCCGGAGAGTGCTTTCTAGGGCATACGAGCACATATCACGAACCAAGAATGTTATCGTCGACGCAGTCTTTGTTGCCGCTGACTCTGTTATAGCAGTTTGTCACAAAGGTCAAGTGATTATCTCTCAGTATGATCCGGAAAGTTCGACGGAAACCAAACTGAAATTTTATTCTGGAATCAACAAAACCTGTCAGGACCTATTTCGAGGCATCTATGCTTTCCTACGTGGTACTCTGCAAGCTGGGTAAACAAATTAATTAACTGTTGCATGAGCCTGCATCAACAGTCATTAATCACCATTAATGGAGCCATATACACTTCTTTTTTATTTTCAAATTTCAACTGCTAAGACGCTGCAAGGCGAGGCTGAGACTGTCATTTTGGCTTATGGTAGAGTGATAATGCCTGTCCCTACGGTATAGGACAAGAATGTGCGAAAATTCCGTTGTTATAATTACTCTGTAGTGGTGGATTTGTAGCTCTGGTTGATTTTAAGGACACCTATTCTGGCTTTCTGACCTTCGACCATGGAATTGTGCACCGTACCGCATAATCGTTGTTGATTTGTGTGAAAATGGGAATAGTAGATATCGATATTAATAAGAATCTGATATCTGATTAGGAGGTTGAGAACTGGGAGTCGGAGACGCTGATGAATGGGAAGAGTGCAAAGAGAACGAATCACTGACTTGTACAATATATTATTATGGCTGTTGTTACAGCTTCAGTGCGAAAAAGCAGCAAGCTCTTTTAAAAATTGCATGGGAGTCGGTGTGATTAACATGCCGGCAGTTGCAGTGTACAGTAGCGAACCAATATGTCCAGGTCGATGTCACGTCTTGATCTTAACCTGAACAACGAAATAGGGTTGTATATTATTATGGGCGTGATTAGATCTAGCCGACCCTGTGTTGTTTATTTCTTGGGCAGACTGAAGGTGTGGTGCAGAGGAGAAAAACATGAAAGATCTTTCGTCGTTCGTCAATCATCGGCATCGACACGGACAACAGCATTTTAAGCAGGTGCTTTCGGAGCGGCACACTTTCAGCGTGCTATAGGTATGTCTGTGGGCGGGCATTTCGCCTTTTTATTATTATTATTATACCACTGCAGTAGCCAACAAGCCTATTTAAAGGCACTTACAACAGGATTAAGTCCTGTTGGCTGGCTACTGGAAAGTTTTGGATTTTTTTCTTTAATTTTACAATGTTTTTGGTTGATTTTCCAAATGTAATTTAGATAAAAGTACTCACAGTGGGAATCGAACCCACGCTATACGATCTTCAGGCCAGATGTATTACCACCAGGCGAGTGAGCATTATGATTAATAATGATTTATTATTCATCATCCGCCTTCTGTCAGCGGATGATGAACCTCGCCCCCCGTCCGGCCCACATGAAAATCCAAATTCAAACTGCCACTTCCCGTTGGTCAGAATCACGTTACCAGCAGCCAATGATACCGTGGCTCAGATATCTGATGTTCTCGCTCCCAGACACGGACGAGAGGCTGTTAGTGACGTATAGCGAAGTAACCGCCATCATAAAATGTACGGCTGATATCAGTCGCATGCTATGCGATTTTCTTGAGAATTTTTAAACCAGTGGTTTGCCAGATCCAACACCAGTGAGAATTTCACCGAATGGTCGCCCTGTTACACTAAGCTACACTAAATCTGCCAGTGTTACTGAACTTGAGGTAAGCAACGGTAGCGTCAGACAATTGCTTCAAGCAACCCCTCTCCATTATCGAAAACACCGAGACCGGGGTTCTCGTGACCACGAATAGTGCTGCAGACAGAAGCAGCAGTTTTACAGCCCGGGCCGACGTTGAGCGCTTACTTTACATGTTAGGCGCATACTTTGCACACTACGCCCACTGTGAAACTAGCAAGAGCTCAATGACCGCTAGATTGTCCGCAAGAATTGTGAAAAATGTTACTAGTTCCGAAACCATCTGCAACAAGTGCGAGCGAATTATTCAATTTAAGATTGGTTACAACAGCGTATTCGTGATTGGCTACAGTCATCCACCTTCCACATGGTTTTTGATTTTTCCAGTGGGAGAATCATTTTTCAGTCCTCCTTTCGCGAGGCAGAAAGTGATTCAAAAAATCCAGTAGATGTTGGAGAGAGGGGTAATAGCAATGATCGAGCAGTTGACCGTTTTCTTATTAAGCATATGCCGAGTCCGAAAAGGGCAACACAAACTGATTACGGCCGTGCAAAGCTAAACGTAAGGAGAGTCCTAACGAATAAAGGTTTTATTTTGTGAAGCTTAACAGGTAACAAGAGCTCACAAGAACGGGATGTGTCGAAGATGCTAATCCACTGGTCCTCACTGGCCGTTAATAGCACGTTCCCGTCCTGGCTGCAACCGGTCACACGTTGGGTTTCAAATACATTTTGCAGTATTTTCCAATGGAAAAAGCTGGCTGATGAAAATGTTAACCATACTCTGAAAACACGCGAACACTACACCACCAGCGACGAATCCGTCCAATTTAACAGAATCTGCTTGCTTGTACATACATATTGTATCCAACTTAAACGACCCTGCAGATTATTGTCATGCCTTTGATTTCAGTCTTTTAACGTGCAGTTGAGCGCGGTACCCCATATTAATGGAGATGTAGCAAAAAAAGGGAATAAATAAATATTACAACGTCGATCCGGCAAACGATTGTGGTGAATACGCGTATTCTGATCATACGGAGCCATACGGTGTTAAAACCAAATACAGCCGACTTATCAGATAAAACGGTTCTATCAGATAAAAAACCTGATGCAACACGTGCTCATGGTTGTGGATAAGTCGAGCGGTGGAAAAGCACTTCGTTAGAAATACTAAGATCGCCACTTTTTCGCTTCAGTTTTCTCCATCTTGAACAGCCTGTCAATTGCTTGAAAGATGCAGGAAAACCGCTTAGCAATGCTGTGCTTTACAATTACCAGTTTCATCTTGTCAGCCCAGTTGCTGAGCTGCTTGCCTCATCCAGATCTTTACTCAAAATGTAAGTGAAACAATCGCCTACAACATGCTCTCGCGTGGGAATTCGCTAACTTGATGAATGTTTGTACAGCAGCATCTTTGGAGTCAAGACCATCATCCGTTAACCGCGAACATCGGTGCAGACATCTACCGGTACAAAGTTGCAGCGATCACTGCAGGGAAAAGATTTGCACCAGGGATTACATGAAGTGCTGTTTAAAACCAATACAGAGTGAGTATAGACACAGTGCATGTGAATCTTTTTAACATGCACAATGTGAATTCCACGTGCACTAGTACACGCACGCAGCAGATGTGCGTGTACTGACTTCCGGTCAGTTATGTGCTATATGTCAGCCGGAAACCTCATACATATCACCTGTTCGACTCCGAACTAGCTGGACTTGTCAGTTTTCGAATGATTTTCGAATGAAGGGGATAGAACAAAAACGGTAAAACTTTTAACTGGTTAATCCCAATTTTCTCAGTGCTGTGATACAAAGAAATTCGAATTACGTTCATTTTAGCACAATCAGGACGTCCCATGCCCATTATTCTCGCCGGCTTTTGCAGACAGAGTAGTGGTTATTCTTAACAAAATTGTCTTTCTCTTATAATGTAAAGCATAGAACATGACACAGTACAGATTATGTAAAGACAACAAATATTTGTGATTAGGTGAAAGTGCCGGTAACCATACGCTCAAAAACACCGGAGCACCAGAGCTTCGGCTATCTGCGGAAGATTCTCCGGCCTAAAATCTCGCCTTCTAACGTGTTTTGGAGAGAATGGTTGTATTGATTGTTGTCTTTTTGCGTTGTCACATTTGCACCAAGACCTGTGTGTTATCAGTTTACCATCTACGCTTTGTGTCTGCTGCTTTAAGGAGGGGTTTCCCCTAGCGTCTGCGGATAACAAATAATAAAAAACAACAACATCGATGTCCGCGACTCCTCGTAATAACCAGTGCCACCATGCCCCTGCCATCAGTAGTCAGTACTTCCTGCTCCGCATACCGTATTTTCATTTTGGAGACAAATTGCGAAACTTCCGACGCAATCACTACCACGGTCTACAGCGATGGCACATTCCGCTGTTCGAGGATTCTCTATGAGTTGCACCACAAAGCGATGGAACTCGGAGGTCGCTCAGTTAGCCCCTGTTCTCCATCTGATTCACCCGTAACCAGCCGATCTCAGAACGGAATCACACACATGAATCAGCTGGATCCCGATAACTCGAATGCTCGGCAGCTAACGTTGTACACCGACTTGAGCGAGCCGTGTCAGAGTAATTTTGTGCGATTTCTGAAGTACGCGTAGGAAATAATGTCATGGGACGATGGTCTACCTAGCACAACTGTTAATGGCAATGAAATTTCAGGGTCGAGCATTACAATTGACTCCGTTGGTGGGTACCGCAGGAAATGCCCGGATGCATCTCCTCTGCTCGTCACCTGCACCAAAGGACGCCCTCCGTTCCCGAAACGAATATTTCCATTACCAAAGGCACGACCATTTCGCTGCATGGACAACAGTTTGTTGGACCGGAGATTAATTTCCCGGGCATCCGAGCGCATCGAGCAAACGAAGGATGTCGTCGTAGACACAGTCTACGTCACGGCTGATTTCGTTATTGCAGGTGTGCCACAAAGGTCAAGTGGTCGACGCCCAGTATGACCCGGAAAGTTTTATTTGAAACTAAACTGAAACTCTATTCCGGAGTTAACAAAAGCTGTCGGGATACATTTCTAGGCACCTACGCTTTTCTACGTGGCACTTTAATTGCAAGCCGCTTAGACAAATTAATTGAATGCTGCATCGGCAGTCATTAACTGCCGCCATTAATACAGATACGCACTTCTTTATAATTTTATGCGTTTTGTGTTTATTATGCTGTAACGTGAACGAACAGAATGTAATTCTGGCTTATGGCCATGGTTAGTGATGGTTGAGTAGAAAGTATTTCGTAACGAAATACAGTATTGTTCCGTTATTAGTACCTGACAGCGTGTTTCCCAGACATTGTCGTACCTTGGGTGCTGGTGTTGTGGCTGTTGTGTTTTGTTGGTGGTGTGTTGGTGTTGGCGTTTTAACGACACAAGCAACGTGCCAGTATGAGCAACTCACAATCAGTACAGATATATCCGTTTGTTCCTCTGCTGTAGTGCACGTACGGAAACTATTATTATTTTTGCACACTTATCCATTTATAGCAAATAAATAGTTCTGAATACAAAGAAACTGTTTCTTTTAAAACTCGTACAGTTTTCGATGTTTATCCGCTTACAGTAAGTACGTGAGGTATCTTACCCTCTACCAGTCGGGACACCAAACTCATCCCCCAACGCTTGTGCTCTCTAATGGTTTGTTGACTACCTCTTCTTGGCCCTGGATTTCAATCTTTCAACGTTGGGCGCGGTACCGCATATTCCTTCAGATCTAACAGGGATGTGAATAACAGATCACAAATGATTGTGGCGACATGATTGCGGCAAAATGATTGTGGCGAATACGTGTATGCTCATTACTCATACGGTGTACTACCGGTCAAAAGGAAAATATGCAAACTTATCAGATGAAGGGGTTCTATCAGATAAAGAAAACGGCTGCAACACACGCTCATGGATGAATCCAGCAGTGGAAAGCACGTCGTCAGCTGCATTACCCACAACCCATACCCGGTTGGTTTTTATCCATCTTGGAAAGCCTGCCGATTGTTAAAGAGATGCAAGAAATCCGATTATTAATTCTGTGCTCTACAGTCATACTTTCAGCCAAGTTGCTGGACTGCTTGCCTCAGAACTGCTCTGTGGAAGTACACGATGGCCGGGAAACGTTCGTAAGCTGCCCGGACTCCAAATTCGATATTCCAGCTAATTTCGATGTTAATTCACTACCGGACGACATTGAAAGGCTGGAGCTCAGGTGTTATTCTTATGACGGTTATCGAAATTTTTGCCATATACTGAGGGAGAGCTGCGAGCCCATCCCTGTCCGCCCTGATCTTAAATGGATCCGTTTGTATGGTGTAAAGAGTATGGACGGGAAAAGGCCACCGTATGCCAAATTGTTGCAGAACGTTAAACATCACATCGCCCACTTGGAGATTATTGGCAGCAGGGTTCTTTTTGTGGATGCAGAATTCTTTCGTGGGTTTCAATCCCTGACTGTCCTTGACCTGTTTAATTGCGACATAAATACCATCTCCAGAGATACTTTCCAGTATTTGATAGATCCCGTTACTGAAATTCCTTTCGTGCCGAAACTCCACCAGATAGGTCTTAGAGGCAATAATTTGACAGTATTCGACTGGTCAGTTCTCGGTCCAGTGGCGAGTAGTCTTGTACGTTTACGCTCATCACAGATGATAATTTCCAAGAGCACAAGCGTGGCATAATTTCCTGGTTTCAATTGCAGAACTCCGTTGACCTGAGCTATCAGCGGCGTGGTCTGACATCTCTACAGTGGAGCGGTGAAGATTTTCGAATTTCACTGGGTGATTTAGATTTAAGTGCCAATAAGTTGCGCTCCATACCGACCAGAATTCTCGATAGTATCGTGCCACAGAATAACAGTTATTACCGTTTCGGAGGCAATAAGCTGTG